>JAPYYQ010000012.1:0-238557 GCA_030522585.1 Anagyrus pseudococci | reverse complement strand
AAAAAAACGTGGCTTGGTCCGCACGGTTCGCTTGAAAAAGCTTCCGATCGTCGTTCCAAGAGATCGGTACTTTTCCGCTCTCGCGGTGTGCGCACATAGAGGGAGAGAGAGAGAGAGAGAAAAACGTCCGGGGGAGCCTATCCCTTTCCCTCGCTAATTATCCGGCATTCCTATTGGGCTTCAAAGACTGGAAGAACTGGATTGCCCGTGACTTCTAATGGCGCAGCCGCATTACCATGCGAGACTGTGCGCGCTCGTATATATAAATAATACACTTTCCTGCCTCTGTCCCCTCCTTTCTGCCCGCGTTTGCTCTCCCTTTTTTTCCAACTTGGGCATATACACGCAGTCGTGCTCGCTGGGCACATGTCTATATACGCTTGTGTATGTATAGGTGCGTGTGCACAGGTGCGCGAACGACTTGTCCGCGGCTCACCTGTTCTCTTTCTGCCCCAACTGCGCGTCCCACTTTTTTTCTCGCCAGATTTCTTCTGTCTCTTGCCAGCGTGCATGAGTGTCCTTTAGATATCGATGTCGCACGCGCTGGATTGAAATATTAAAAGAGAGGGAGAATAAATTCGAGGGAAGGAAATAAAAAAAGATCGGCCGAGTATAATACGCAAGTGCATATAGGTACGCAAGTCGCGGGAGAGCGAGCGCCATTTTCCCATTGTATTCCGGTGTGCGAGCGGCGCTGCGGGTGAAAATTACCAAGGTCATATAGTCGGGTTCTCCGCTCTTCTCGCTCGCTCGTCCCTTCTCGCGCAAGGAAACTCTCGCGGATATTCCGCGCGAGCGTGCGAACGCTCGTCTTCATTTCCTTCCTCCTCCAGCTCCCCTCCCTCCTCTTATTATCTCATTACCACTGGCTCTTCTTCTTTTTTTTCTGCTCCTGCTTTATGGAAATCGCTGAAAAATTGACGGCCTGAGGGCTTCGTGACCTTCAACCTTCTTCCTTCGTTGCATTTTCAAATCTCGCTTGGTAATATTTCGCGGTGAAGTATACAGCGAGCGCAATATTCGTGAAAAGTCAGTTGAGAATATACGTATAAAGCTACACGTAACTATATTTAATATGCAGATCCAATTGGAATCGAGTGAACAACGAAAAAGAAACGAAGAGGGAGAAAGAGAAAGACATAAAGAAAGGGAGAGAGAGAGAACTTAAATCCGGCTCGGGTAATCCTTTTGAAATTTCCTCGGCGAACGGGCGAGCGAAGTCGTGCGGCTTGTAGTTTCAGCTTCTCAGCTATATAGGCGAACGTAGCTATAGGGAGGGACGAGGCGCGGGCGAGAGAGAGAGCGGTCGTTCTCGAAAACGAGAGAAAATAGACAAAGAAGAAGGGGGAACGACGCATGCGAAGGATCGGCGAAAAGGAATGAAAAAAAAGAGCTTGTAAGAAGGAGAAGATATAAAGGAAGGAGAAAAAGCGAGAGAGAGAGAGAGAGAGAGAGAGAGAGAGAGAGAGAGAGGCCGACTAGACAGTAGGCGCTTCAAGAATTTGACAGGAGAGAGAACCCGGGGAGCTTCCACGCTCTCTCTTTCTCTCCTTCTAGCGATATATACGGGGGGAGAGACGATGGTATCGGGCTGTATACCAAGCTGCTGCTGGCTGGTATACAGTGTGCGCGAGAGCGCGAAGAGTCACGTGATCGTACATGTGCAGCGAGTCTCTCTCGCCGCTTCAAGCCCCGGCGTCGTCGTCGTCGTCGTCGCTTCGTTCTCCTCCCTACACTTCTTCTTCTTCTTCTTCCTTCGTGGCTCGTTATACAGCCGCGACTCTTCGACTTCTTCCCCTCACGCTCGGACTTCTTTCTTGCCTTCGGGCCGCGCGCTGTATATACCTTATGGTCGGGGCTCCGGCGTCGGGCCTCTCCTGACCTTCCTCGCTTTAATAATGGTCCTTGTGCGCGAGCGGATGACTGAAGCCTATATACATCGCGCGAGAAAGGACAGTCCCTCTCTCGGGCGCGCGTGTGTAACCACACGGCCGATGCAGATTTTTAGCAGGATCGAGATTGATCGGAAAAAGGGGCAGAGGGAGATTAGGAAAAAGTAGAATGGAGTTGTGCTTTTTTTTTCCTTCTCTTGTATAAAGGGCGTTGCTGCCGAGCGCCGGCTTTGTAGAGTCAAGTGCAACCTTACCGATAGCGATCGCTGCTGTACGTATATAGCTTCGAGAGCACGTGTACAGCGCGGCTTTGGAGCGAAATTCCCCGTAAACGTTGCATTCCAGTTGAGCTTCGAGAGAAAGAGAGAGATCAGATCGTTGGCTATTTATTATTTCTAAACGCGCTCTCTTTCTCTCTCGCTCGCCGAGTGTTAAATAGTTGCGGGAAAAATCAGTAGAACAACGCTAGGTACGGCTAGACGCGGCTAGACCGAGCTTTCAGTGCGCTCGATTTGCATCGTTGGAAAAACTGGATTAGTCCTAGAGAGAGCGAGAGCGAGTCTTTGCAAACCTTTCGCTCTGTATGCGCTTGTTTAAGTGTTATTTTTTATAAACATTATCAACGCGTAAATAATTATAAAACAAATGACATTTAATTCTTTGATCTGCTCGATATCTGTTCTGCAATGCCTTCGTAAAAATTTGCCAAAAAACCTGACAATCAATAATATCCATAATTAAGCAATAAGTACAAAATGGTTAATTACGCGTAGAACACGCGATTCGTTTATAAATATAATTGAAGTCGGTATTGGAAGTGGAAAAAGTTGGCGAGCACTAAGCAAAATCAGCGCGCACCTTTTAAAGCGCCTATATACCGATAGCCAGAGAGCGAGCGCAGTCTCGGCAGCGCCGCGAGAGAGCGAACGAAGGAGGATAGAGAGAAAAAGAAAGAAAGAGAAAGAGGGAGGGAGCGAAGCGGAGAGGAGTAGCATTAAAAAGAGGGAGAGTAGGAGAAGGAAGGAGAAAAAAAAGAAGCGAAAGGAGAAGGAGAAGAGAGAGAGAGAAGGATGTAGAGAGAATGAGAGGGGTACAAGCTCTCCGGCTGGGCAGACCATCAGTTCGGTCTCTCTATCCGTCCTCTCCTCTCCGTCGTCTTCCCCTTTCTGTCTCCATGAGCGCTCGCGAATCCTTGGCCGCGAGCGACTGTGTGCGGGGGTATGCGTGTGTGCACTGCCGGCCTTCCCTTCTTCCATTTTTACCGGCGCGCTCAGCTATACATCCAAGAAAGAGAGGCTCTCTCTCTCTCTCTCTCTCTCTCGTTTGCCTTAACCTTTGCCGCTTCCATACACTTCCCCTGGCGTCCCTCCGGAGTCCCTCCCCTTCTCCGCGTCGGACGCTGCTGCTGCTGCTGGCTGGTACGTCTTGGGAGTGCGCCCGTTTTCCTGCCCCCTTTCTTCATAGCGCCCGCCACGCGCGCACCACTCTCGCTTTCGTCGTCCGAAGGGAGAGCGCGCCTGCCGCCGCTGCCGCCGTCGCCGCCGCCGACGTTAGCGAGTAGCGCCGTAGCACCGCCAGCGCAGCGTTATTTCCTCTCTCTCGCTCGATCACCGCCGACGCGCGCGCCCGCGCTTCTTCTTCTTCTCTATCTCTCCCTCGTTCTCTCCCTCTCTAGCCCTCTCTCTCTCTCTCTAGCTCTCTCTGCCTATCTATCGCTCTATCTCTAGCTCTAGCTCTACTTCTATCTCTAGCGATCTTTTCCCGCACTACTGTCTGGATTTTCCGTCTTTTACTACTGACGAAGTTTGAATTTTCCCGCTCTGGCGCTTTTCCAACTCTCTCTCAATCGCTCCCACACACACACACACACACACACTTTCCTTCTTTCTCTTTTGTACATAGCTTTCATTATCGTGTCATTGATTCTGGATTGAGCTTTCGTTTTCTTTGGATTTTTTGGCCCGGTTTGAGTGAAAATTTAATTGTCGTCGTTTGGTGTGCGCTATTTGGTTGACGAGGATAAGAGAGCACAGACACACACACACGATCGTGCAGTTTTTTTTGGTAAGTTCGTTTTAATTTATTCCTATCCTTTGTTTTACTCGCTCGGCTTATCTTCTTCCTCTGACAATGTTTCTGTTTATTTATATCTATCTAACTATCTCTCTTTCTTTCGCTCTTTTTCTCTTTCTCTCTCGCCGACGCGTTGCTCATCGCTCTTGGTAAAAATAATGACTGGCTTGTTTCTTACGAGGCTTACATGTGCAATTCATTTGAATTCCGCTGCTCGTAGGCATATATATTTCTTTCATAAGCAGAGACGCCCATGTGTTGATATTGGCTTTTGCCATGTTATAATCATTTTCTTCCTGCTTTCATTCTTTTGTAAACGTCTATTTTGTAAAATCGATTAAATAATTTTTCGAAAATTTTCCTCGTGCTATTCATAAAAATACCAGAGCGAAGAAAGAAAAAAAAACTAACGCGAGAGACAAAGAACGAGAATAATATGCATCACTATACTATTTTAAGAACAGTATTTCTTAATTTCTTATTCTTGTATTCGAAGCCATTCTCTCTCACTCTCTACTCGAAAGAGAGAGAGTATGAAATTCTTACTCAAAGTGTTCGTAAAAATAAATTTTTATTCGGGCGTCAATCTTTTCCGTAATAAAAACAGTCACACAGATGCCAATTTAACATTTTTCTCTTTTTTGATAAACGATTTGTTTGATACTAAATTATTCGCTGATTTCAAACTTAATTTATTTGACTTTGAAAAATTAATCTACGTGTATTTTTGATTTATACAAAATATAAAACAGTATTTTTTGTTTCTCAAACGTTTTATCCTTTCTTCTCGCGATAAAAAAAAAAGATTGTCCATTCGCAGCTTAAAAGTGCATACAAATGCGGTTTTAACTCTAAGAAATAATCGAACAAAAGTCTAAAAAATGCAAAAATACGAGACGAAGAAATTTTATACCGTAGAAACGTGAGACTGTAACGTATACATACATTGCATTATTTTCTTTTCTCTCATTTTTTAAATGAAAAAAGAAAAGAAATTCGAGAAATTAATTAACGTCTGCTTTTATAATTACAGGCCGTACTCGCCTATCGCAGTCAGAATAATTATTGCAAAATTTAATTGCACATTTCTCAAGATTAATTTATTACGAAAATAGAAAAAGTTTAAAAAAAATCGCGTAAAAAATGTAATCGTCAGTGCTTTACGTTACTATATTTAAAACCAAGTAGTTTAATAGAATCAATCAGCTCTAAAGTTAGACGTAAAAATTTCCCAGCGCGTAAAGTACACATAATACCGCACACTTTAATTATTCAAGAATCAAACGCAACATTTAATAATTTACAATGTTTAAAAAAAGATAGAAAAAAATAAGGAAAAAGCAAGCATCGGTATAATTTTGTAATATTGTCCCCGAGGAATATAAATTTCAACATCATAAATGAATGCAGCGGCTTGCAGAGAAAGCTGACCTTCGGATTTTAAAAGTATCGCAGAATGCATCGCCGGCGAACGCATTCAGTGTCATTCAAAAGGAAGGAAGAAGGGTACGGGGGGAGAGCGACGAAATTTGCACTTTGATCAACCGAAATTTCTTTATTGCTTTAACCAAAAAAAAACTATGTTCACATAAAAGCCGTGTGTAATAAGACCGTTCCACAACGAGAAAATCACGTGATCGGACACAGAGTCGCGATTCTTTCCAGTTCCTCGTTTATCCTCGCTCTGGAAATATTTTCCGAGGCTTATAAATTAGAGAGGCACGCGGAGCCTGGCAAAAATCCGAGTTATATTCTTCGAGAGCAAAAGAGAGGGTCGGCACTTGAAAAGCACACACACACGCGCGCTGAACGTGTGTGAGAGAGAGAAAAAGGGAAAAAGGGGGAAGGAGGAGAGAGGAGTGTGCTTTGCCGTTGAGAAAAAGGCCAGCCCGGTGTGTCTGCAAGGGCGCGGAGAAAAAGCCGTCGGGGAGAGAGAGAGAATGAGTGGCGGGGGAAGTAGGGAAAAAGACGGCGGCGATGCATCGGCAATTGCATTGTGCATGATCGCACCGAGGCGCAGTGGCGACGGCGGGAGAGGAGTCGAGAGAGAGAGAGAGCCAGCGCGCCTGCAAGAAAAAGAGAGAAAGAAGAAAGAGAGAGACTCTACAGTAAAACTCGCTTGAAGTAGGGGGACGAACGAGAGTGTGTGTGTGCGCGCGGGGGTATATAGAGGGAGCGAGAGAGAAAGAGAGGGCTATATACCTGCCGGCCAGACGCGGCAGACTACTCCGGTCAAGGTCGTACGTCGTTTAACGCGCTCCTCCTTCTCCTTCGCCTTCGCCTTCGCCTGCTTCTTCTCCTCCTCCTCCTCCTCCTCCTCTCGTTTTCGCGCGCGGCTTTTCTACCGGCTGCGAGCGCGTACGAGCCGCCAGACTTGCGAGCGTATCGCCGCCGCCGCGTTCGAAGGGCTCTTCTCTTTCTCTGCTCGACTTTCGCTTCTTCTTCTTTTGCTGCTCCTTCCTTCTGTATCAGCGAGTCTCCTTGTTATTCCCTAGTGTAAATGTTGGTGCTTTATTCTTCAGTTGAAATCAAGAAGGAGAGGAAGCTTAAGGGCGCGGCTTGAGCCCCAGCGCGCGACTCTGCGGAAATGGAAATGGAGAAGACCATACTCGCAAGTTTCAACTTCCATTCGCGGATGTGAGGAAGCAGGTAAGCCGTGCCATACAGACTTTACTTTCCTTTTTTTGCCCCGAGATAATTTTTTGGTATTTCGTATAGGATTGAGAAAGCACCGGCGTGCCTGGGTATACGCGCCGAGACGAGGGGGCACGACCGTTGAACACGTCAAAGTCTGGTAACTCCACCACCGTTGGCTGTTCCGTGAGAAGGCCAATGGGGTACGAGTTTCCTACCATTGACGTGTCGATCTGCGATATTGAAGTTTTTCGCCCTGCGATCAAGTGCAATTGTATCCTCTGATGGAACTGGAGATCAACTGATTTGACATCGAATCTTCAGCGAATTTACTGTAAAACCCAGCTTTTTAATATTGCGATCTTTATGTAAATTCCCAAGATACATGCGCATCAATATGAGTGACATTTTCTTAACGCTTCCATCGTTATTTTACAAACTGTACGCTCGCCGATCGATCGTTTCGAATTACCCGTTCAATTGTAAGTCGGCTTAATGGCACAGCCAATGTATATTAAATTATGTAACAAACGACTGCTTTTATCAATGTAATGGATAACATAAAAATTATTAATGAGCCACCTACACACGCCACTATCTCTCTCTCCTCGTCCAGTCAGCTGCTTTATTGTTTTCGTTATTTCATTAATTGGCACGATATATTAATTTACACGTCTGAACAATGTAAGGTAACAACGTTAATACGAACAATAAACCCAAATTAATATTTTTTTATACGCGAAACAATGAGATAAACGCTGAAAGTCTGACCTAATTATCATCTTATTATTGAAGAACATCGGACACGTATAAAATAACGACACTTCTCCGCCAATCTCACCTCGCGAGATTTGAAATTGTATGTTCTCCAAGAAAACACCTACCTTACCGACAACGAAACCTTAGCTGCCCTTACCATCATGGGATACAGCGCAATCTACTTACCAACCAAGGCCAAAGAAAGCGAAGCAGAGAGAGAGAGAGAAAGAGATAAACCTCTCCTTTCGGCGTCATACGCATTCCGCGGGTCATTGGAGCGTGCGCTTACGTTGCGGTTATAAGTCATATTCCACTTTCCGCGCCGCGCGAAAACTTATCCAGCGTGTGTCAGTGTCGCGGGGGGCTGCCTTAGTATACGCGGAACATATAAAATATCGCGTCTCCCACACACGACATCATAACCCCCACCTCGTCGCGTAAAAGTCAAGCGCGCGTTTCAGTGAACGTTGGCGCGCCGCTGGATTCAGATGCAGTATCTCCGCTGCTGACAATTGCACGTTTCCGTCCCACGTCGACGATGACTCGGCCGGACGGAGGAACCTTCTCCCCTGCGATGCTGGGCTTGGCTATCCTGCTGCTGCTCGGATCCTCCCAGGCTACCGAGAGAACGGTAAGGATTGTTGCTCTTTTATCTTTTCGTTTGTCGTTGTCTCTACTAAGCCAGCGCGCGCTTATCACTCTGTCCGCGTTGCCACCCCCCTCTCGGCCTTGTCAGCTGACACGCTGTTGTTGTTTTGGGAGTGACGTTTTTATACATTGTAAAACAGAGTTTTGGTTGTTTGTACACTCGCTCGAATTATGTTTATGTTTAAATGGAATATTTTGGCAAAGTAAATTTATTTGTTTTATAATCAAGGGATTTTTTTATTTGTATACATGTTTTCAATGAAAAGAAAACTATCAACGTATAAGCTGCTTTGTTTGCATTGGATTTGTGCGTGACTCATTTGCTTGATGTATCTATTCATACGAAATTTTTCAAGTCTTAATAAGGCTATCATGTATCATTTAGAATTAATCATATGGGTTTTTTTTTCAACTTAAATAGATTCAATTGAAGCTGTGTATGTGAAAAATAACTTATAATAATGCTAGAGTTTTATTTAGATAAATTTATCTAATGTACTTGCCTATTTACAGCTTGATTATACATTTAACGAAAATTGTAAAGAGCTGTGTAAAAATACAAATGTGAGACTGGCACATGTAAGGGCACTTGGACCAAATGATACGGTACACTATCTCTGGGATTTCACAAGAAATCCAACTATATTTATTGCTGTTACATCACCAACTGCAAAATTGAACATCGATTGGAGCAGCTATATATCTAGGTTGCCATATTCCGTAAACTTTACAGAGAACCCTACATATACTATTGGTGTAGTTATAGAAAGGGTGAGTATAGTGATAATTTAAAATTGTTAATCATGATATACTTGATAATATAACTTTTTTAACAAAACTTGAACTAAATTTTATTTATAGATACTTGAATTTAATGACATTAATGATGAAGCAAAGATTGATCAAGTTAATGATACAAATATTGTAGAGTTGAATTATACAAGTTTCCAATGGAATAATAATAATTTCTCTAGTCATGATAATCTTGTTGAATTGTACATCGAAGCAAAAGCTTATAATGACTCCAAAAATGGATTTGTTCAAAATGGAAGCATTTCGTTTTTAGTAAGTAAATTTTTTTAAATGTACCTACAGCAGACAACATTTTATTTTTATTAATTTAAATTTTAACTTAACTATTTTAGGTTGATGGTTTTAGTACCTTAAATCATTCTCATGTTGAACCTTCTATGTTGCACTCGGAAAATGCAACTCAAGTTGATATAGTCATTGACCATTTGCTAACAAGAAGTAATTTTACTAAAAGTAGATTTGCTTTTGAACTGTTAATTGTAAGCCAATCTGACCCAAGTATTTCATTAACTTTAAACAAAAAACAAAATTTGGATGACGAATTCACACCAGGTGTATTTGAGGTAATTAAATTTTTTTTAAATTTTAAACCATGTCTACATAAAAAATTTATAAATTTTATTAATTTAAAAGGTACTAGAGTTGATGTCTCCAGGAAATGCTACAAAAACTGGGTATGTGCAATGGAGACCAGTATCTTATGAAAGTTCTACAAGACATACCCAAGAATCAACCAGTACATTGGCTTATAATCTAGTTAATGCTTCAGTCACTGACTACTTTAATAGGGATAACTTGTTATATTTATACTATGGAGAAAATATGCTGAATAATTTAGCTCAGAAAATTAATATTTCAATTGGAGAGAAAGAAGATAATTTTTATGTGTCATCTAATTACACTACATGGTAAGAAAAAAGTCAAGATTTCAAATTTTTTAATATGATTTAATATATAGAGTATTTTATAAAACTCTTTTAAATTAAATGTAGGACTTTTATTGTTGGTTATGGATCTCCACCGTCCGAACGATTTTCCTATACTGTGATAGTAGTCATAGTACTTGGATTAGGCATTCCAGTATTGGTGTTGACTTGGGTAGGAATTTATATCTGCAGAAGCCAGAACCAAGAAGATCGTGAATTACTTATTAGCTAAAATATTTTAAAAGTCTGCCATTATTACTTTTTAGTAAACTTATGGCATTAATTTTGTTTCCACTCTATGGAATAAACTAGTTGTTTTTGTTACTAAGAAAATCCAAATTTTATCTAACTAAAACTTTTTTTAGTATTAAACTTTGTACAATCGTTATTACAACGGCTATGATTTCAAAAACAGCATAATAAGTAATAATTTCAACATATAATAAGTTTTATTTCAATTGCATAATAAAATTTTATAATAATTAAAAGGATTTTCTAACTAGTTTATTTCGTAGGATGTTGAACTTATGCAAATTACCAATTGTGTCTTTTATTGTATTTTTAAGCAAAAATCGCGCAGTAATATAAATATATAATGGAGGCACACTATTCACGAAGATAATTGTATAGGTGACATATATTTTAATGACAGTGGGTCCTCATGGATACAAAACGACTGCTTTTTTCTTAATACTGAAAATAAATATAAGAATGTAGATTAAATTAAATTATAGAACGCTTTTAAAAGCATGCCAATTATTTTGATATGATATGATCGAAAATGTGATTTCAATTTTTATAAATTCATTAAGTAGAATACAAATTTTTTATTGTCAGGGCTTTTGCTTTTGCATATTTAAATTCGATAGTAAGACGTTATAAAAATCGGTATTGCAAATTAATCTTCTTTTTTGTCTAAAAAGTAAAATTGTGATCTTCTATTAACAACGGAATTGTAAAGATAAATATTAAAACTAAATTAGCATTAACTTTTGTACAGTAAAAGCATAATAACTTTAACAGCAACGTTTTCTGTGCATAATAAATTTCGCCATAATATTAAAGAATTTTTGTACCTGTTAAAGTTTTTTGAATAGAAGTTTACATAGATTATAATATATATTATCTTGTATAAATCATAAAAATAAACCAAAAAATATAAACTTACAGTATTTTACTTTATCTATTCTTTTTTTTGACAAACAATTTTGAATTATCTTCATTTTATTACTTGTTAGTTACTGTACCTATTACCACATCAATAAAAAATTGCCTTTGACAAAGTATTTTGTCCATTTATGTATTTAAAACGTTTAAAAGGCACTCTGCTGAAATTGTAGCAACGCCACATCATCATTATAAATACCCACCTGTTAAAACTTCTGTAAAGATGATCAATAATTTTAACAAATAAATATTTTTCAACATAAAAGTTTTCCTTTTTCAGCATCAATTATTCCTTTTAATACTTGTCATTTTGGTAAGTTGCAGGGTATAACGTAGCTCACTGTATATAGTAAATAGTGTCAAGTGAAATGAGTCAACAAAACAAAATGACAGAGACACAGCCTTGATTTAGTGTTATAAGCTTTTTCGTTTATTGAAAATACCTCTGTAAAATGTGTGAACCTGCCGGTGCACACTGCTCGACTATTAACAAAGATTAAATCACCTATGGAAGGATAATCGTAAAATCATTGAAACAAAAGTAGGCAGATAATTGTTGAACGAAAGACGTTATCGAAATAAAAAAAGCCTCTCGACGTCGATGAGAGATGAGCCGTTAAACAGAAAGAAGAAGGTCACGTTAAATCGACGTATCTACATGTAAAAAGGAGAAAACAAACATACTTCTTGGTTTTTTTTTGTTCTTTCTTGCGTTAATTCGATTAGCCTAAGATAAAAAGGGGGAACCAATCAACGATACATTCGCTTAGATTTTTCATGTATTATAATCTTAGTATATTAATAATATCGTGTATAACAAAGCGGTAACAACTTGTTAATTTTTAACTATTACGATAATAATTATTTATTTTATAATTACAATAATCAATATAAGGGTCGTTTTTTGTTCTTCCACCATCATCTCGTTTTTTTTTCTTATTTACCTCGTTAATTAATATAAGTAACAAATCAATCTCTCTCGTGTATTTTTTATTTATTTTCCTTTTTTTTTCACCTTTTTTGTATTTTTATTAATCCCCTCGGTCGATCCGAATATATAAATCCTTTGCTAGAATCATTTTATTTTTTCCCTCGTATTCTCTTCCACTTTCCATTTCTCTTCCTTTCTTCGTTTATTTTACTTAGTTGCTGCTGTTGCTTATATACTCTTTACAATGTTATTTTGCTTCGTTTCGTTCGCGTGCGCTCTCTTTATGTATTTTTATTTTTATTATTTTTTGTTTTTTCATCGCAAAATTACACAGACGCGTTTTCTCGCAAAATCCCCAAACTAAGCTGGCCCGAGAGACTAGATTAATCAAGATACACACGCGGTTCATCCCGGACAAATCTCTCGGTTAATTCTCGGTCGACGCGTTAACGCGTTTTTTTTTTCTAATTACAAAGACGTCGCACCTATGCACACCTACATGTATTCCCTCTCGGTTACTTTCGTTTCTCCACCCTTAATCCTCGCGCGACTATTTAATGTCGTGTAAACTGCCGCGCAAGATATCAGGGCTGGAGAGAGAAGAGCTCGCGCGCGTCAAAGCCGCGGGGGGAAGCTTTTTTACAGTGGCTATGAGAGACGCGCCCAGCTCTCTCTTTCACGAGCCCTGGCTACTTGTCGGGTTCTCGGGGGGAAAACAACCGGCTGTGTACACGTCGAAGCTCTCGGCAGTGCTAGCGCGCCCGTGCCGTTATTCCTCCGACGTACGATTGAAAATCGTCGTTTACTCTCGTTTCGTAACCCCTTTTCTCCTCATTTTATTGTGTAGCCAAACGATTTTCCTGTCTTTTCTCGGTATGTCTATACATGCGGTATACAACGGACTATTCGCGACGTGCTCTCCATATCTCGTTCTCGTCGTTATTTATTAATTTTACTTATTACTTCGTTTTCTCTTAAATAAACGCTTCTCGAGTTTTAGCTAGCTTGAGTTTTTATTTTTTATTTGTTTTTTTTTTGCTGGTTTGCTTAAAATTGGATTCTTATAGCTCATCTACCTATGACCCATGGCAGTTGCTTGTTCATTATACTGGCCGACAGGCTCTGGTTGTTAGTGTTTAAACATGTTTTTAATGCGCTTTTTTTACTTTATTTGCCCCCTCTTATCCACCCGTTTGCTTTGCTTCTTTTTTTTTTTGGTTTATTTTCATCATTATTTTTCTTTTTTGCTGCTTATCGCGTTTAAAGAGTAGAGATTTTATTTTCGTCTGCTGGTTTTTCTTCTCGTTATAGCTTCGCACTTTACAATAGCCTTTATTTTTTCGCTTCCTCTATTAAAATTGTTTCGTTTTTTATTTTTATTATTCGCTTTTTTTTGTAGCTTTTTTTATTTCTTTTTTCTGCTGCACTTTTTTGTGAAATGTTTGCGTTTTTTTTTGCTTAAACCATCGCACGACTTCTGTATTAGCTTGCATAACCGAGAGTTCCCTTTATTGTTGTTCGTAATCATCAGTATCGTAATCGTGGCAAGAGAGATTTTTTCTACTTGTTTTTCCAGTTTCCCGCCTCTAGTATACACGTCAGAGAGCCCGCACTCGGCTGCTCGTAAGCGGGCCCCGAGCGCGCATATAGGGGAACGCGAGTACTGCCCCGGAGAAAGAGAGAGAGCTGCCCTCCCGAGAAAACTGCCCGCCGACCGTCGGGGAAGTATAACATCTAGATGGCGTAGTCGTGGCCGACGGGCTGACCCGCGGGGAAGTCCCTCTCCCCCTTGAAACGACCGACCTCGGCTCTTTATTTTGTTTTTTTTTTTTTGCCGCGCGTATGTATATAACGTTCGGACTCCGGTCCGGTGGCGACGTCACTGCCTGTCGCAGTGACGCTCCTCGCGGCGGCTCCCGGAACAGTTGCGCGTTCCAGTGGTTTGGATAGGACCGCTGGAACGCGCTTTTCCGAGACCCGACGCGAGAAGCCCCCGGAAACGCGGGGCCCGAATCGCACACCCCGAGTCTCCCTTGTCTATACAGCGACTGCGACAAACTTTGTGCATACGTATATAGGCTCGTTGGGAGGCGAGAAGGGAAGTTGGACTGGTGAACGGGCTGGATGCGTGGCTGACCAGTTTCAGCCTGGCGCGGCTGTTACTACTTACGCGATCGGCTGATGGCCAAAAATCCCGCAAAATCGAATCGTTTAATTCATTTGATGAATATATACCTCGTGAATAGTTCGGCTTCTTATAAATCTTGATTTGATATCGCTCGATAACGTCGTTATACGTCTCGCGGTATTTTCAGCTAGTAATCGGCGCTCGTTACAAGCGGGACGGCAAGCGGACTGAGCGCGAATTCGGTAAACGATATAACGGCGGATGGACATGCATAAGAGTTGCACAAAGCCGTCTTAGTCTCTAGATAGACAACGAAGAAACTCGGAGGGATGCGTGCGCGCGCGCCTGTATGATTGATTGTCACAAGGTCGGTCGTTGACAGCTCGCGATTCCCCTTTACAAACACAAGTCGCGGCAGTGTGCGGCCGAGCTTTATATACCTCTCGCTCTTTTTTTTATGTTTATGTATATATATATATATATGTATTCCCGTCGCGCTTAATCGTTCCCGCATGCGGTATTTATTATATATTTTTTATAATTTTTTTTGTTTTGTTTTGTTTCTCTATGAACTTCATCAGCTCGTTTAAACGCGCAAGTGTAAAGCTTATTTGCTGTGAATTTGTATCAATAATAACAAAATAAAGCACTTAGCCTCGCTGCATAACTCCAAAGTGCAAATAACTCGTCACAGCGCACGATATTATGTATAATATATATATATATTTTTTTATTTAATATATATATAAATATACATCTCTTTTGCGACTCGCGCGTATGTATATGTATATATATATATGTTCGCTTTATCACTCGTACTCTCTCTTTGTTTCGTTCATTCGCAAACGTCTAAAACACGCACGCGCGCAAGCGCACACACGCTGTATTGTTCAAAGTCACGGCGTCGTCGCCGGCACCCTTGGGAAAAAGTGTCCGCCTTTTCACATTAACATACCCACAGACCCTTATCGGCTTTGCTCCAGCGTATACTGAAAGGAAACGCGAGCGCCGAAGCTTCACTTGTCGAGGGCTCGAGTCTCGTGACTCTGGCCTCTCTTTCTGTTATAAGGGTACATTATGCGCACAGCGTTATTGCGAATCGACGATAATCGACGACGACGAAGAAAAGAAAAAACAAAAACAATTATTATTACGCAAGGAGCGCGAATCGCTTGTTTTCATTTTTCTTGTTTTGTTTTATTCGTATAATATATTTTACGTTATGTTATGTTATTTTATAATTATCCTTTTTTTTTGTTTCATCATTTACTTTATTAATATCATCTTATTTCCCTTTGAGTAAAAAGTACGTTTATTAGATTGTACAAATGTACGTGTGCGATCCATAAGCAGCGTAGATGCAAATCGAATTATTCATTAGTTATTATTATTAGTATTTATTATTAATATTAATATTATTATTCTTATGTTCCTTTATATAATATTTACAGAAATTCTCATGGTGAAAAATGACTCGTAAGTGATATATACGCAGTGGATTATTATTTCTTTGTCTTTTGTAATCCGCTCGGGTGGTGAGTGAGACTTATATAATCTGCTTTATTTATTTTAATCTCTCTCCCCCTGCTTCGCACCATCGCTTCCCCTTATAATATTTTATTATATTCATCGCTTTTCTCTCGTATCGTTACACCGGCCAAGTGTACACAAGCGCATAACACGAAATTTTAGACGTTTCTTAGATACCCTTTAATTCGGTATAGTCCGTTAACCGCGTTTGTTCGTTTTTTCACTTGGCGGCTCGTGTAGCTTAAACGACATCGCTCACGCATCACTTCGACTGCTGCGATATTTTTTTTTTAATACGCATTTACATAATCATATAACATATTTCACATGGAATCGCGAGGACAAAAATTTGTGTGTGTGTGTTTGCGTTTTAGAGCGACGGATAAAAGACCGACACCAATTCGCTGTCCGACCTATAGAGGAAGTGGAAGGATCGGCAAAGGTGACTGAATTTTTTCACGTCGTTCATATTGTGTTTGTGTGTGTGTCTGTATGTTATCACTCGTTCACTCGAAACAGTGTCTCTGCTGTTTACGCATTGTGTAAGTGTAGAAGTGTAATTGTGAGTGTGTATGTGTGCGATTGTGTAGTAAATGTACGCTTTTATTTGCACGCGCACCGTTTCGATCAGAGAACGAAACGACGACGACGACGACGGCGATATATTTTGAACAATCAACGACGATTACGTATCTTTCTCACTTTTTTTTTACATCGTCGTCAGATTTTTAATGTTAATGCTGCGACTGTGCCTTGGGAGTGAAAGAACTTTTGAAATCTGTCGACTTATCAAGAAAGTGAAG
Source organism: Anagyrus pseudococci (assembly GCA_030522585.1). Taxonomy (NCBI): domain Eukaryota; kingdom Metazoa; phylum Arthropoda; class Insecta; order Hymenoptera; family Encyrtidae; genus Anagyrus; species Anagyrus pseudococci. The sequence goes on along the minus strand of JAPYYQ010000012.1, from coordinate 222,253 downwards.
AGCTTCGATTTTGCGTTTAGCTGAGATCGGTGCCGTGTAAGCGACACATTCCTATACAAACAAAAAACAAGAAAAATAGCAAACAACGTAGAAGCAATTAACGTTTATTCATTTCAACTTTTCCTAAGAGTTTTGTCTTTCGGTAAGCCGGTTTTCAATTTTAATGCCGATTCGCTTGAAATCATTTGAATAGAATTGAAAATTTTTCTATTTCCTTTGTATTTACTAGATCTCGGAATTAACGGTACTCTAGTTAAGTTATCAAAAAGATGTTTTCATTAAAAAATTCGTTTTCTTGATCAAATTTCGAGTATCGGCCTGAGATGGAATGGTAAATAGTTAAGAGGGAGAGAGAGAACGTTAAGAGAGAGGCTTGTACCTTGTGTGTTGTTTTTGTGCGATGCAATTAAAAAGATTGCTTGTCATCTTCTAGTACTTTAAACATTATATATTTATATTAACTATGTAAGTTCGTATTTGCGTTGGAGACTTTCGTTGGATTATTGGATTTGAATATCTATTTCGCTGGCGTAATTATTTGTAATAACAAATTTTAAAGAAAAAACGTTATTACACCCTAAGTAACAAAGTCGCGTGTCGTTCAACAAAATGTACAACTTAATTTATGTTTTCACACCGACGAAAATAGACAAGTAATATAAGAAAACAAAACGTATAAAACGAAATTCCGTACGAACAATTGTGTACATCTGTTGACAGCAAAAAATAGATACTCGTTAATATTTAACCGCAAGTATTTTGTCGTCACGTGTTTTCGTTAATATATTCATCAGCGTATTTTTGTCACGATCATAAAGGCAACTCGTTGAATAAATTTTCTCTTAAACTGTACAATTAACTCTAAGGCTGCGTCCAAGTTGTACAATACAATGACAGCCGTAAACCCGTCCAGATCATTTGAAATCCATTAAAAATAAAAAAGAGTCAACCGTACGCCCGAGTTCGCAGCGCGAACGCTTTATAAGCATTGAACATGATTTTTCACTAGCTTTTCATTGACTAACATCAGCCTTCCTCGTACAACTAATTCAACAAGCTTCCGTAAGCTCAGATCAGCGATAAAATCGTCTAAGCGCAAGCACTAGCCCGGCGCTAAACGCGCTGCAAACTTGAGCCCTGGCGAACCACGACACAGCGCTGCCCCCTCCCTCTCTCTCTCTCCCTCTGTGAGATTCCACGCCATGCTTTGGGCTTTACTCGTCTACTAACGACCGGCACTCCTATTGGGCAGTCCCTCCCTCGGCAGTCGCGCATCGACAGGTTTGGTCCCCCCCTGGTTAGTACCGGTATTGTCCGGGTCACGGAGAGCACGAGGAGGTCGCGCGAAGCCCCGGCTCCGGTAACTGGGTAGGTCCTTCGCCGCCAGCAGCGGGATCAGCGGGAGCCGGCAGGTCCTCGTGGGGCTGCCGATCGCGCTGCTGAGCGGCGTCCGTCGTCGCCGCCGTGTCCGTTCATCAGACGTCCGCGGTGCGCGAGGTGACGCTCGGCGAGCGGCTGTGTATGACGACCTTGTGGCCGTTTTTCGTGACGAAGCCGTCGCTCTCGACGAGCACGGCCGTCTGGAGGACGTGTCCGTCGGCCGGCTGCTGCTCCGTCCCGTTGCTGCTGCTGCTGTTGGCTGGTTGCTCGGCAGCCGGCGTCTGGCCGGCTGATCCGGCGTTGCTGTTGCTGCTGCCCGAGGCGGCGGCGGCTCCAGCGCTCCCGGTACCAGCACCGTTAGTCGCTGCTGCGGTTGATGATGCCGATGTTGGTTGAGGGCCGGCGTTCGACGGGCTGCCGTTCGTTGTTGGGCCGTTCGTCGTCGGCCCGCCGTTCGTCGGCCCATTAGCACCACCCCCAGCTCCGTTTGCTGCTCCTCCTCCTCCTCCTGCCGTGCCACCCGCACCAGCAGCTCCTGCACCACCAGCGGCCTCCGCGCCACCGTCCGTCGCGTGGCTGTGGTCTTGACCGTCGAGGTCGCTGTCGCCGCCGTGGCGCTGCTGTTTGTGCTTGCGCCAGGCGTTCTGTATGAGCCTGGCGCAGTATTCCTCGCGCTGGCGCCATAAAGTCGAGGAAACCGGCTCGTAACCGACCTCTTCGGGTCGGGTTTGCACCTCGGCGAGCTCGCCGGTCTCCTCGATTGCGTTGCCCTTGCGCGCGAAAAAGTCCTTGGTGAGAGCGTCGAGGATGTCCACGCAAAACATAAGGTCCCCCTTACATATGGGAATATCCATCGACACAATCTTGTACTTGTTGGGCTTGTGGATCTGTAGCGGCGGCTCGAGGACGTCGAGGAAGTCGGACAGCTGATCGTAGCGTATGTACTGCGTACCGTCGGGATCGAACTGCTGCCAGATTTCATAATACATGTCGTAGTCGTCGTCTGTGAGGCCCTCCTGCACGTCTTCTGTCGCCTGCGAGTAGTTCTCGAGAATAACGGCGATGTACATGTTGATGACGATTAGGAAACTGATGACGAGGTACGAAAGCAGATAGGCGATCCCGATCGTCGAGGAGCCGCAATTGCCTGGATAGCCGATCTCGTTGTTCGGCTCGTTGCAGTCCTCTTCGTTTATGATGCCGTCGAGGACACCGTCCCAGCCAGCGGACGTTGACATCTGCAATTTATAAATTTAAATCGTTGTCGGATCTCCCCTACCTCCCCACTACCATAATATAGCTTACTTGAAAAAGCAGAATCATCGACTGGCCGAAGGTCTTGAAGTTGTAAACGTCGTCAAGACCGCTTTTGTCCTTGACATGCATAAAGAATGACATGCCGAATATGGCAAAGATGAACATGACCAGGAACAGTAGCAGGCAGATATTGAAGAGGGCGGGCAAGGACATGGCCAGCGCGAACAGCAGAGTCCTGATGCCCTTGGCTCCTTTCACCAGACGCAAGACTCGACCGACCTTCGCCACTCGGACTACCCTGAGCAACGTGGGGGACACGAAGTACTTCTCGATGATGTCGCTCAGCACCAGACCTAATCGGCGAGTCGTTGAGAAAGAGAAAAAAAATATCTGTCTTAGTACATTTTGAATTTACAAGGCGTTTAGACATTTTTTTTTTAAATATGACAGAAAAAATGTGGTGAGCAATGCTGGGGCTGGGAGGCATTCTTATTATTTTTTTTTTAATTTTACGAGTCTAGGATGCATTCATGTTTGTTTGTTTGTTTTTTTATATTACACAAAACTGTCCACCTCTTTTAGATCATTGCTGCGATCTGTCATAGAAAGATCGTGTTCTAAAGAGGTTTCGAGTTTGTTCTTTTAAATAAGTATAAACATGCTTATTTACAGATCGCAATGGAGCGAAGAATTTTTGGTCTATTGAAAAATGTTTGATTGATTACACAAATATTTTTTGAAAAAATTTCGCTTCATCGCTTGTTGTTGTTGTAAAAAAGGGCTTTGGAAACCTGTTTGTCGTCATGCATCATGTGAGCCTTAGAATGCACTATAATCTAGATTATAATGTGCATTTTTAATCTTTTTTATCTTTTTTTTTGTTATCTTTTTTTTCAAATATAAAATGTAAAAGTCGAGTTGTATTTTTGTGTAAGATTTCTAAAAATCGTAACTAAATCGTGCATCAAAAGACAAATCTTATTCGAATCAAGTGGATCGTTTAAAAAAACGGCAGATGATTCATTAATTTGTCAGTTATTAATCTATTCTAATGTAATCTAAAAATATTGGAAAAGAAGTTGACATTCTTTTCTTCTTTTGGATAGAAAACGTGTAAAAAAAGGTAGAAAAATGGATATATCAGTGTGATCTATTTTTTCGTATTGCTAAACTACGACTAAAATGTAATTATAAAAAAGTAAAAAAATAGATTTGAAAAATTTGAAAAATTGATTAAAAACTTTTGATAGCATCTACTCTTTTAAGAGAGCGATGATTAACTTACTTCTCGACTTACACGACTTACTTTCTTATACTTTGGGATTACTTTTGGGCAATTCGTTGGGTAATAAGGTTTATCTCATAGGCAGTCAGACCGTACGTGTGCACAATTGAAATTTTTTTAATTTGATAATGAACTAATGATTAGTGTGAATAACTCTAAAGACTAAAACACAGTACAGTTGTAAATATAGTTCTACATAGTACCAAACATCAAAGGTTTTTTTTTAAATTTCATGCACGTAAGACTATTGAAAAAGAATCTACGAATAGTTAATAAAATTAATCCCTTAATGTTTTTAAGATTTATTGAAATTTCACGTAAGTTAATGACAAAGCTTTTATGAAAATTTTCGTTTTTATTTGTATCAGTGACTTACTAAAATTAAGGGATTAAATTTATTTAAAAATTCATAAGAGTACATTGCATTGAAATAAAATACGAATATTTTAAAAATACTTTTCAAAAGTTTATCAGTATTGTTAAAAAATTATTATTCTGAATTTTATTTCATCTCCAACGTACTCTTTTTTTTATTAAAACGTACGTATATTCTAAATTATATAAAAACAGTGTAAATTCGTAAAAAATGGCGGCACACGTACGATTTCCGATACATCATTTTAATGACGGATTTTCCTGACTGCCGGAGATTGGAAAATAATATACATGGAATACATCGATAGGGAATACGTTTTTTAGTCCTCGTAAAACGTTTTGGGCTCATTATTTGATTACAGGGTCTATTAGAGGGGCAACAATATCAACATTAATATTTTGTCATATTCAACATCAAGTTTGGAAAAAATCAATGTAAGGCTACATAACGTAATGATAATAAACACTTGCTGAAACTCCAGTGAAGCTTGTGCCTGTTTGCTTTGGTTTCTCTCAATTCTTAATGATAATTTCGTAACAAAGTAGTAAAGAGTACTAAATACTAAGACTCTAAATGAGACGTGCATCGTTCGAGTGTATGATAGATAAATATTCATATCGTGTGTAGAGTATCATAATAGGCCAAGGCATATTGTGTAATGTTGAATATGAAACGAAAAGGAAAAAAAACGAAACGAAAACGAAACATGTAGAAAGAGACCAATAGCTGTAGTCGTGAAAACGATATAAGTATATCACATGGAGAATGAAGTTATCCAGAAACAAACAGGTCTTGCCAAGCCCTCGCGGGGCTTTGTAAAACGGGCTTTCACTGAAGCTTTTTTACAATTGAATTAATCATTACGTTACATTACCTAATATTGATAATATAACGACAACGAAATCGAAGAGATTCCAGGGCTCCTTGAAGTAATGATAGCGCAGCGCGAAGATCTTGCTGAAACACTCGCTGGTGAATATCACAATGAATATCATGTTTAGGTAGTCGAGGACATTGCTGAAGGTTTCGGTCTGCTGATAATGGTCGAGCGTCATCGTCAGCATGTTCAGTCCGATGAACAGCATAATGATCATATCGAACTTTTTGTCCGTCACTATTTCGAACACGATCGCCTGGGGCCTCCACTGAAACAATGCCAAATCAGAGACTGTTAGTTCGCGCGCTTGACTTTCGGCTAACCAAGCCGTATTTTTTATTTACCCTCCCCACCAAGCACTACATTGTTTTTTTTATGGCTATACAATATGTTCATACAAGGGCATTTTTAGATGCCGTTGTACAGTAGCAATAGATAGGCTACTATATAGAGTACGCATATATGACATTTGATGAATTTAAATTGTTGCTGATTCTACGGAAAAATGAAGATTTTCCAACTACATTGTATGTATAATATAGCTTGGAGAAATATGGGTGCAGTATAGTTAATAATTTAAAGTGTACGAAACGTGCGCTCTCTTTGCTAGGCTAAAAATTTTAAGAATTTAATGGAGGAAATTTAAGAAAACATACTTTCTTATAAGACTAACTACGAATAATTACTTGTAATCGTTATAACTATTGGATATGTAGAAAAAAAACATTCTCGCACCTCAGAATTTGGTATTAGGTATTAGGTTTTCAAATTTAACGCAAGAGCAATACGATACGTTTTTTTCTTACTGCGCGCATAAAAAGTTATTTTACGCACGCAGTTGGGAAAAAATTTTGTTTTGCAGATGTGTGATAAAAATGATTTTTCTGAATTAATCTTATACACTCGTTTCAGAATACCGTATATTATGCTCCAAGTGCGCAAATTTAGTGGTTTTTGGACGAATATATAATTTCATTAGCTATATATGAAGTATTCGTACGAGAATCACTAATGTGCACAAGTTGCTCATACTACATTTCGAAACAGAGCGCAAAACATTTCAATTTTCATGCCTGTACAGTGTGAAGTGACTTCTTATTCACTAATGTACAAGATTCATACTTTGCACACTAATAAAAAAAATCGTCCCTTTACACACGCTACGTAAGACACAAAAGTTGAATTTGGCCAACTCAGTTTGAAAAATCATTTTTTTATTGCTCTTGTATTGAATCGATAACCGAATATCTAATACGCGATGTTTAATTACAGCTGGCAAATTGAAAGAATTAAATATTTTCATGCACTCATTATATGCTCACTAGTCTAGATCGTAGAAAAAAAAAATTAGTAATAAATGTCACCTGTTTTCAAAAAGAAAAAACAACATGTACCACCTACAGTTCATAGGTGATGGGTATTACAAAATAAATATCGATTCTTTCATACAGATTTTAACGGAACAATCGATTTGGTCTGTACACTGGCTAGATACATAAGCATAAATTTTAAAATGATTGTCTTTATATTACTTTTGGCCCCTACGCTTGTCAGTCTTGTGATATATTACCAATTATTTGTACGCACAACTTGGCACAAACTAGTTGAAAGTCTGGATTGAATAAAAAAAATTTAGTCTACGCAAATATTTTACGTAAGCGCAGCTTTACGTTGATATACTGTTACGCAAGTAGCAATTTGACTTTGCGCTTACGATTGATTCTATAATTAATACAACAAACTAGATGAAAGTCGGATAATGTAACAATATTACCATGAAACTTTGAAAAATTACAATTTACTGCGATTATATACGTATACGTAAAAAATTAATTAGGGCTGACAATATAATTTGTATTTATAAAAGCTACTACAGTCGTAAAAGGAGATTAGACTTACCCTCGGCCGCGGAATAGCTTTCAGTGGCTTTTTATTGCCCATCTTTTTCATGGCATTGTAGTACTTTTTCTGATCCTCCGTCATAAACATCTCGAGCGAGCCGCCGGCTTTTTTCTTCTGCTCGTTGAAGTTGTCAATGATAACTCCGATAAACAGATTGAGAGTAAAAAACGATCCGAAGATGATGAAAAATACAAAATATAGATACATGTAAATGTTCGTTTCGCGAATCGGCTGCTTATTCACCTGCGAAGAAACAACGACAACTATTGCTTCCGTTTCTCTCTTTCTTTTTTTTTTTTGTATTTTCATAAAACGACAATATTCTTTTACCCCCCTTTTTTATTCAATCATTTTATGTTAGTGTATGTATTGAGAAAAAAAATTGAAGAGCACGTACTTCTCTCGAGTCGATGGCGTCGTTCATAATTTGAATCCAGCCTTTGAAAGTGGCTACTTGAAAGAGGCACAAGTAAGCCTTGCCCACGTGGTCGAAATTCATCGGCGAATTTTCCCACGTATAATTCTCGGCGATGCAAGCGTTGCGATCGGGAATAATTTCGTAGCTAAGCGTAGTTTTGTTTGCGTCGACGCACTGAAAATCAAGAATAACGTTATTAGTCTTTAGTTTTTACTATTAATGTTTATTTTTTGTTTTACAATTACCTTGTAATATTTTCCGGCAAATAATTGGACACCCATAATCGCGAAAATCAGCCAGAATATGAGGCACACTAGCAGCACATTGAAGATGGATGGAATAGCTTGGACCAGGGCGTTGACGACGACCTATATGTAGAAAGGATACAATAGTTAGAAATCAAGCGTATACATATTGTTTTGTTATCTAAATTCGGCATCAAATGTGCTAATCGTATGCGACTATGATCATAAACAAAATATTCAATTGTTGTAATTGTGGCTCAAACAAACAAACAAAATTTTCGTTATATGTTCAAGATATGTTTAAAAAAAATAATAAAAGCATGTTTCCAGTGCTTTTTAGCATAATTGATAAATGGAAAATGTATCAATTTTTCGCGTAATCAATAACTGTGAGATTAGTAGCACATTTTGTGTGTTGATTTTAACTAATATGTACATAAGTTGTACATGCGTGTATTACTTATATAATATTACAAAACTTAGATCTATCGAAACGCAATTAGGATCATTTGCACACTACGAATTGTTAGTGTAAACATGACAATTGCTACATTTGATTTGATCGACTCAAGAATCCTAATTGCGTTGTAATTTTATAAAAGGTGCACAGTGACAGTATATTCTAGAAGAGACTACGGAAAGCATTATTTATAAAAACAAGCTACATGCAAGTTATACAATAAGCATCGCTGAAAACATGTCACACATAAAGCTGAAATTTTACAGCAAAGCAGGTGTAGTGTAGATTTCAATAAATAATCGAGTAATGTTCAGGAAAAATCAATTGAATTAATTTTTTTGAAAAAAAAACAAGAACATTTTTAAACTATACATTACTCGATAAATATTCCCTTTATAGAAATAAACATTATTTCTAAGCTTGTACAGAAACAACGAAATAAGCACAGGTTGAAATCCAGCGGCTCGAGCTATAGCGAAAAAAAAGCGAGCTCGAAATATAAATATTCCAGGCCAGAGGTTGAAACAGCAAGCCGATTAATGCGTGTATGAAACAAAAAAAGAAAAAAAATAATTCTAAACGAAAAGCGGAGCTATATTCTGGGGCTAAATTCCATATGGGCATGGCTTAAGTATTCTCTCAACCCAATGTCTCAGCGACCTTGCCTCAAAGCGTTGTCTAATGATAAGGGAAGGTAAAAACAAAAAGAATAAAAAAAAATTGGTATCAGATGCTTATCTATTTTGATAAAAACATAATGGCACGTGGTACATGTGCATTGGTGCGCTGATTTCTTCGTTCACTACATGTCATATGGCTCTCTCGTCTCGATCGTTAGACGACATTCTGAGATGCATCATAAATGGTAGAATAAAATTTTGAATGATCTACTTGCTGCTCTCAAGCTGTGCATCATCATCCATCAGCCGCTCGAATGCATTGGATTTCATAAAAAATAATAATAAAAACGAAGTCGGTTTCACGTGCAGATTTTCTTCAATCATGTGGTCATTGGATCAGGATATCTTCTTTTGTTGAATCGGGACTACTTTTCAAAATTTCGAAGACGACAAAGTGCCAATTTTTTCTATGCATTCTGGATTGCTTCGAAGAGGTTTTTTCTTCTCATTCACATTCGTTTGAGTATCGTAGCAAAATTTGACAAAGTGGTTTTTTTGGCAACAAAACGTTTTTGATAATGTTCTATTAAAAAAAAAGGAAATAATAATCATGTGCACGAGTAGCTGGTTGAGAAATTTTGTCAAATTTGGCTAAATCAATTCAAACGAGGCATAATTTGTACAGGTCACGATTCATAATTTTCTAGGATAAGGAGTTTGCGTGTTCTCGGATATAAACTTCGATATATAGGCATGTTCGTGGGCGTAAACTATAAATTCGTCACCTATTTATATTTAGAAAATGCTAATAAACTTTGTTGCGGCAGTCTAAATGCAATGCGTTTGGTGGTTTCGTCTATTCTATGCGAATAAATATATATATAGATAAAAAAAAAAGAACTACAGAATTAGAAATATAATAAATATATGTAATAACACAGATACAGTAATGTGCCGATTGTCTCTGGTGAAAACTTAATACAATCTAAGACTAGCAGAACTTTTATTTTTAAACCTTCACCAGAGGACTTATGCGAATAATGTATTGTTGGTATTATAGAAAAATATATGTCGAATTTCGAACATGATAAGCTAATTTTCACATTATTATCGATAAAACAAAGTGTGTGTATGTGTGTGTTTGTGTATACATCTTTTTTTTCTCTTAACTGTTATATGCGTGTCAGATAATGTTATATGAAGATATTGAGAAAATTAATTTAAGGGGATGTGACAGTGGTATCAACGCGTTTAAACGCAAAAGGCCTAAATTTGTACGACGATCAAATCATCGGAAGAGCGGAGAAAAATTTCGAGCTCAAATTTGACTTTCGCATCCCCTCAGTCGTGTGTCTATTGATAATGTAATGGTTATAGCGTGTACACGGAATAAAATAAGCAGTTATCTTTGTAATAATATATAAAAACAGAAAATGATAAGGGAACAAAAAAAAGTTGAAATGCAAGTATGCCAATTAGAATTGCGTGTCGGTATGTCTGTTTGTTATATGTTCATGTCGATTTTTTTTGTTTGATAAAAAAAATAAAAATAATGAAGAAGACAAAAGTAAATGATAATAAAAATATTCGTCATTGCGTGTGTCCATTGAAAGGTCATCCGAGACTCGTGGGCTACATACCCTCATTCCCTGCATTCTAGACATCGCCCTGAGTGGCCTTAGGGCCCTTAGGGTCCGCATTGTTTTGAAGGCTTGGATCCCGCCCGCGCCAAGGAGCGACGCTATGAAGTTAATGAGAGACACCTGCGAGCGACAAAATTGAAGGGCGGATCATAGATATGGAGACGAGAACGACGTTTATACCAAATCAACTTTTCTAATTTTCTTTGTTTTTTTTTTGTTTTCGCTTTTGCCTCCTCGCCTGCCAGCTACGCCTGTGCTTTTGCCCTAATGGCGCTAGAAAACAGTCGCTCTCGGACTTTTTTTCCTGAACGAGGGAGCTTGTCGGACTGGCCTGTGTGGACGGGGGTGGATTGTAAAAAAAAAGAGGAGCAAAAATAATGTTGTCTCGTGAACTCCGGTATTACGTCGAGGCTTACAAGAAGAGCCATTATTGAGATACAACAGTCGACGTGATAACAGATCTACTGTATACGTAAGTGTGATGTATGTGTGTTGTGTTGTGTGGTGAGTCGAGAGTAAAACACGTGTATTTTACAGTAGGTTTATAGACCACTGATGTCACAACAAAAACGACTAGAAAAGTAGAAAAGGAATAGAGGACGTAGACGAGAGGCACACTGTTTCAAAATCAACAAAACACTTTATCATATTTATATATTTATATGTATATATGCAGAAATAGAGATAACACTCGGCCGCTCCTGAAACAGAGTAAAAATTTTCGTTTACCATTCTAACTTTTAATGAGCCACATTGTAGCAATTACATTGCATTTAGAGTTTAATACTAAAAAAAGGCCAATCTTATAGTCTTCTACAATGCGTCATCAAAAGTTAAAATTCTGTCAGTTCACACGTTGAAAACACTCTTGAAACAACGATATGTATAGGTAGACAGGAAACACTACATTCGAATCGCAATTGAAGTAATTCATGTAGGAGGAAAAAAAGACACGTTAAAGAAATGTTGTACGTGACATTCAAAGCATACGTTTTTACTCGTAGCACAGTTATTATTATATGTACCACAACGTTAGAATAAGAGATAAATGCGCAAATTTATACACGTCTGCATATGAAAATCACATACGCACACGTGTTTATACATATTATTGTATGTATACACATTAAAACGCCGCACATTGAATTTAGATGGTAAAAACTCAATTTTTAACTTTACTTTCAATTTATCACAAAAATATATAATGACAATATTGAGTTTTTTCTTATCTACAAATTCACAAGTGCGACGTGCAACATGGAGCTATAGCTAATGACAACAGAAACTCATTATATTTATATATACACGTAATAGTATGTACGTTAGTGCAGACACATAAGGTAAGTCAGTATATATAGGCACGAGTGTACTATAATCGTTGGCCCCCGCCCCGTAAATATGAATATAAATATAGATATATATCTGCACACATGGGCAAGCACACCACACACTATTTTACAACGACTTCAAAAATGACAACAGAGCGTCAGCGAGTAAGCTGAAGCTTCGCCAACTTGGCTTTAAAAATCACGCACGCACGACTGCTTTTACCAAAACTCGTATACATATCGAGTGTTTAAGCCACAGATGAAGGCCGTTGATCGATTAAGCAGCTTTATTATTATTATTATTATCACAATTAACTTTTTATTACTTTAACATTAACAATAAGCTTTTATTTTGTTTGTTTAATCTTTTCTTCTGTGTTTTTTTCCTTTAATCAAATACAAATAAACGGCCGGCAATTATGGACATAGGAATAAGCCAGCGTGCGCGCAACAAAGAAAACTCCATCGGCTTGACAACCACAGAAATGAACGTAACAAACAGTTTGTTATATAAACAAAAAGAAAGAAATGACATAGCGCGCGACGCCAGAAGGCAGTTTTGTCCATTCGCGTTAGAGTCGAACGGTGGAAGAGGAGAGCATTTTTAAAATGAACAGATAGAAAGAGTGAAAGGTAACAAGGTATCACAGTAGAAAGATAAGAGGCTCGCGAAAAAGCCGCGTATGAGTACAGGTCGTAAAGCGAGCACACCTTACAACGTATACACCGAGTCTCGCGCGTTCATTCGGCTCGCACAAGGGGCTCGAGGGTAGCTCGAATGAACGCGCGATTGCGACTGGAAAAGAAGATAAGGGTGGTGAGAGAGAGGTTTTATCCCTGGTGGGCCAAGAGAGGCTCTCGGATGACTTACTCTCATACCCTCCCAGCGCGACACTCCTCGGAGCGGCCGCAGGGCCCTTAGCGTGCGCATTGAACGGAAGGCCGGGATGTCGGCGACCCCAGCCCAAGTGGCAGTCAAGTTGATCAGCGATAGCTGCGTGAGAGAGAGAGATTGGCAGGGAGAAACATTAGTGTTAACGATGGGCCGAGTTATCAATTAATCGCGTTAGATTAACGAATACTCTCTAAGCTCGTTGCTCGTTTGAAAGTCTCTTTAGCGTTCGAGAGACTATCGACGAGGTCCCCAGGAACTGTTCTTCCCTCTTTTGGAGTTTCGGTTAGAGCTCCTTTGAATTTTTTTTCGGCAGATTGTCCAAGAAACAAATTTCACCTTTGCTTTTTATATCTTGCACGTTTAATATTGAGAATCGCGAATTTTTTGCGTGGATTTTTGATACGGAAATTTGTTTGTTGGATAGATCGACTGAAACTTTACATTATTGTCAGTATATTTTAAGTAGCTACTTAAAGAAAAGCATGTATTATTCGTTAATATTTGTTTTCAAATCATTATTAACTATATGCATTAGTATCTTAAAATTTAAAGAAAAAGAAAAGGAACTAAATCAACAACTCACCATGACAATTATAAAATCAAGCCAACACCAAGCGTTCGTAAAGTACTTTTTGAAGCCTAACGCCAACCACTTGATTAACATCTCGAAGAAGAATATGACTGTGAAAATACGATCCATATAATACAAGACGTCCTGAAGTATTGGCCGATGCTGGAGATGTACGTCCTCGAGCGCCTAAAATCAGTACCCCGCAAAACGTCACGATCGCTCTAGCCTACATACACGTACATGCAGCATCTCAAAATCGCTCAACACTCACGAGGGCCATGCTGCTCGTCAGGATCATGATAATGACAGCAGTCTCGAAGTACTTGTTCTCAATGAGCCGGAAGGTCTTGAGTCGAAGGTTAGCCCAGCTCTGCCAGAACGGAGCGTCGTCGTCGCCGGCTAGGAAGGGGAAGCGCTTGTAGCAGTTGTCGGGGCAGCAATCCGCCGGCGAGTCCTCGAGCTCCTCGTCCGTTCTGATTATTCCGCCGGCCAGTCCGTCCAGGCCGTCCTCCTCTTCCTCCTCCTCCTCTTCCTCTTCCTCCTCGTCCTCCTCCTCGCCGTCTAGCTCTGCTTTCGACAAAATCGCAATTTTTTTTTTTTAGCAAAAGAGTATGTAGAGCAGCGGGGCCGTTTCGAGAGAGAGCAACTGACCGTCTTCCAGATCTTCCTTGCTCGCGTCCTTCTTCTCTTCGCCATCGAGCAAATCCAAACTGCCTTTGTGGCTGTCCTTGAACAAACGGTTCTTGTGGCTACCGTACGATTTGTTGCTGTGGACGAATGAAAAACGATCATTAGCAATGGTAATCATGACTATGGGCTATACCGAATTATGTCGCTCGTTTTCTCACCTAATCGTGTCGTCCTCGTTGACTATGAAGTCGTGATCCAGCTTGTAGTCCCGATGGTTCATCGCGTTAACGAGCGCGTTCGTATTGTTTATGCACAAGCTTCCTCGCATTTTACTTTTGAGATCACCTGCGGAATCGAAGCAGCCGATTAGTAATCGCCTGGTGCTCCGCGTCGTTTCGACGATTGTTTCATGAAAAATATTTTTCCGTGCAATACGAGGGGTTTTCTATGAAAAACATTCGTCGGGTCGGACTTCTATATGTATTACGCTTGCAAAAAGAGTCTAGAGTGCCTTGAAAAACAGTGCCTGTAAAAAATTTTTATTCGAACGCTCTCGTTTTAAAGGGCGTAAACTTTGTTCTTATACAAAAGAAATCAAGGTTTACGCCGACGGTTGAAAACGGGCCAGAAGAGAGCAAGGAATAAAATTTTTCTCGACACCGTTAAATAGAGATATCGTATATGTACGACGATATAAAAAAAAAGTAAGGTAAGAAATAAAATTCACTGTAGAGGTGAAATATTGTATGTGAGAGTCACAGCTAGACAAGGCACGCTCTACGAGATCTCTGAGCAAATTTACCTGCTCGCAGCGGGTCGATCGCATCGGCAGACTTACCGTGAATGGTAAACTCCATACCGTCACCGATAGCTACTTCGAACTGATTGTTTAGCTCTTTGACACTCTTCTTGTCCCGGTACGCGTCCAACTCCCCCTCCGCGAACTCCAGATTCATGTCCCGATCAATGCCATCTGCAAAGAGCCACGTCGACACATGGTTTAACGTTTGACTATTCAACCCGTACACTCCCCTACTACTACTCCTCCTCCTCCATAGGGGATAAGTATCAGTACGGTATACTAAGGTAGTTGTATACTATCTCCCACCCATCCCTTTACCCTTGGTTTGTGTAATTTTATGTATAGAAACAAAAAAAAAAGGAATAAAAAAGAAGAAGAAGAAGGTAAGTAGTTCAGAATTCTCCATTGCGTTTTATTTTTTTTAAATTTATTCATCTCGTTATAACAAAAAAAGTTTATTATTCTATTTTTCTGTTTATTTCAACTTACTCGCTCGCAATTGAAATTTCTGATGCGTCAAGCACTTATCTTGCGAGCGCACTTCAAAGTAAAGAGAAAGAGAGAAAAAGAGGAGAGAAAATAAGTCGTGGAGTGCAAGGTCGTCTACTCTAAACATGCACATTAAGCTTATTATTCAATCTTTTATTTCTGTTTCCGTAAGAGCGTGTATGTAATCATTCTTGAGAACACACGTAATTTTATACTTGATTCGCATTTGTCTTCTACTTATTCGAATTGCTAAAGTGTCATTTGTATCGTCAGTCATTTTCATTATTTTATTTGTACGTTAAAAACACAAATCGTCCATCTGTTCCATTGGTAGGTAAATATTCGTATTTATTTCTACACATATTGTTCGATAATTATACATTACAGTCATTACGTATATTTAAGGCTTTTTTTCTTTAGAAATTTAAGACTTCGTAAAAACGAATAATATATATTCTCCACCCTTGCATGCAATATAAGCAATTTAAGATGCTATGAAATTCCATTGCATTCTCATTTTTTATCGTTTATTATATTCAGTCAGGTCAGTAAAATTATTTTCAATGTTGACAATGCGTTTTTAGGAATTCCACATATCTTAATCTCTTAGTTTAAAAACTCTTGTAAGTAATAAAATCTACGATTGCCAATCAACTAAATACTGTAATTAAATTTTTTACTATATTATAATACTAAATCAAACGGAAAGAAATCAAAATATTATATCTTATACGTACTATAATTATTATTAATACACTATAAACTCAAGCTACTTGTGTGTCAAGTATTTTTAAAATTTTAATATTGCTAGCAAATTGCATCAACAACAATATTTCAAATGCGTATCAAACAACTAAAAATGCCGAAAAAGATAAAGGTTTTACGTCATGTACTAGACACGGAACGATACAATAAAAAAAAGAGAGAAAAAAATGAAAATTTGAAAATTAATAAAAAATATAAACATGCTGAGAAAACCCATGCTATAAATTGTTATTTATGTTTTATAATGCAAATGTATCGTAATGTAGATGCACTTTTAAGTGATATATGTATTATATACTTCCGATTGATCGCTCGATGGCCTAAGCATTCTGGGAACGACGTTAATGAAACAAGAGCGAGTTGTGAGCAACATTGATAGTAGCAACAAAAATGGTAATAACTTAAAAAGGTTTTTGTTTTTCTTCTTTTTTAGTAATTTGATAAATTTTTTAAAACATATTAAAACAAAAAATTTCAAAATTGATTTATATATTTTTTTTGTCAAATTTTTAAGAGAATGAAACAAAAATGGTATAAATAAAAAAAAATCAAGTGAAATAAAATAAATGTTAAAATATTTTTAAAGCAAGATACTTCGTTTACTTGATCGGAATTTGAATAATAATATTGCTCTTCTTCACATTTTTTCTCTTAAACTTACAATTCATTATATCTGGAAAGTTAAAGAATAAAATATAATTTTTCTAATTCACACATATTATCTATATTAAAGACACAAAGTTTAAAACAAATAAATTGTAATTAAAATTACATAAAGTTTAAAGTGGTTTTTGCGTTGCTGTAACGAAAGAAATTTATAATACTATAAGAAGCCAACCAATCTTACACTTGTTAGCATTCAATAAACTTTATATTTTAAGCTAATAAAAGAAAAAATTATATTTTAATACGCAACAATGAGTTTTCAAATGCTAAAAAGTCAATTGTTGGTTTGCATCCTATAGTAATGCGGAAACTCCTCTTGTACAACACATGGGCAAAAATGACCTTAAGTGATACAGTGGCAACATGAAAATTGAAATGTCAAAGTTAGTGCAATATATGAGACTGAAAATTATATTGTAAATTAACCGAGTAAGGTAAATAAACCAAATGTCTTGCTGTACAAATATTTGACAAGTGATTGATCATCAATATGAAAAACGATAAAGAAAAGTGACGACGCACGTAATGACAGTGACGGTGAAAATCGTCTGTCAAGGCAAGTCATAATGATAAAGATCAGAAATATCCGAGCCCGTGCGACAATAATAATAATAATAATAATAGAAATGATAATAACAAAATAAAAATCAGTTCGTTTCGAGCACAAAGTCTTACGTAACCGTCGAAAACAACAAATTAACTGATAATTCCGAAGAGAACAAAAAAAAATAATTTCTTAGAATTGTAAAAAGAACTGAATAAAGAGGGGTTTCTCTTAGGTGGGGATATCGAGAGAAAATAAGCAGAGACAGTATCACGAAACTACACAGCGCACACAGCAAGCGATCTGATTGGATATAAACCTTCTTTCCAACTGTTGGACGGTCCCTCACCTGGCGCCTGATCGGATATCTGGTTGGTGAATTTGGCCCGCAACATCTTGAGGAGATCGAGTAAGCTGCGCTTAATCCATGCGATGAAGCGGCTTATTCGATCAATAGCCTCAGTGATCTTGTTGGTCTCGTTGTCCGCGGTGGGGGCTGATAGGCTCGAGCTGCCGAAGTTACTCAAGAGCAACGCCAAGAAGAGGTTGAGCACCTGGGGCAGGGTTGATTGATTTCGCCTCGCGTTACTTCCAAGCTCCCGCCAACGTTTTTTTACCCAGCCCAACCCTCTACCCTTTTATTTCACCCCCCAAACCCCAAACAAAGTGACGACTGCAATACGTACGACCAGATTACCGATGACGACGGTCGCGAGGAAGAATGGAATGCAGGATACGTCCCCAACGTGCATACAGTCCCACATGGACTCGATCCATTCTCCGCAGAGCACTCGAAAGACGATCATGAACGAGTGCATGAAGTCGGTGAAATTCCAGCGCGGCAGTTCGCCGCCGGGAAAGCGATCGACGTTGTCCGTGTAGTTCTTCCCGAACAGCTGCATCCCCATCACGGCGAAGATGAAGATGATGATGCACAGGACGAAGGTCAGGTTACCGAGGGCACCCACGGTACGACCCATAATCGAGATCAGCAAATTCAGCGTCGGCCACGACTTGGCCAGTTTGAACACTCGGAGCTGTGGACACGTAAGGTTAAATTAGTCTTAGGATCACCTAAAGTGAGCGGTATAGAGATGAAGATATGTATACTCACCAAACGGAATGATCTCAACACCGACAAGCCCTGCACTCCCTCGAGACCGAGCTCGAGCAATGACAGCGCTACGATTATGAAGTCGAATATGTTCCAGCCTTCTTGAAAGTAATACTTTGGGCTCATCGCTATGAGCTTCATCGTAGCCTCGATGGCGAAGGTGGCGGTGAAAAACTGAAAGACGCGCGTTACAAATTAATGCCACGAAAAGAACAAAAAATGGATTCTTAGAGCAGAGTGATATAGGTGTGTTAAGAGGGAGATGGAGAGGGGCTTGTCGAAGACCATTTGTTGGGCAAACACGAGAAGTAAGAGAGGCAGAGAGAGAGAGAGAGAGATCAGAGGAGCACTCGTTGAATAACGTGCTCAATTGGCAAAAAGTTCGAGGCCACTCGTCGATAAATCTTTAGTCGGAAAGGCACGAGTAGAGGCGGCTTCAAGATGTTGGAGTCGGGAGTAAGGGAAAAGAGAGGTGTGAAGAGAGAGAGGAAGAGAGAGAGAGAGTGAGTGCTTACGTAGTTGCCAGACTTGAGGATCTTCTCTATCTCGCGGTCCATATCGTGGTGGTCCAGGGCCATGAAGAGGGTGTTGACGACGATGCAGAGTGTGATGAAAAGCTCGACGAACGGGTCGAAGACGATGAAAGCCACCCACTCCTGGAACTTGAGCCAGACCCAGCAGCAGTCCCAGACGCAGAATATATCGATGCAACGCAACAGAGCCTCGAGCGCGCGCTCTTTGAACGTTGGACCTTCCTCATCGTCGTCTGTTGGAAAGTAATAGATCGACACTGTGTAGATTTAGTGTTAGTAAAACTCGAGAATGCACCACTCTTTTTTGGGGAAAAGAGTTTTTTTTGAAGAAGAAGAAGAAGAAGTACAAGAAGAAGGAATGGGAGGAGGAGATGCACATGTGACTGACAGACGGGAGATGAAGCTAGAGATTTGACGAGTCGATTTTTTATTTGTTTGGATACTTTTGGATGAGTGAGTTCAGAGGCTTGAGGGGAGAGTTCGAAGAGGGGGAGGATGGGATTTCGTGTGCAAATGTTTTGGAAAAGTGATTTTAGAGGCGAAGGGAGGGCAGGTTAATGGAAACAATATTTCTGTCGTAAGTATAGTTTCTTGTTTTGAGTATTTTGTTCGTGATAAGTGCAAGCGAAGTAAGAAAAGGTAAAGCTTCGTAATGGTTGCGCTTATCTAAAGTGAACTAGTAAGGTGCTTCTATAGCTTTTTGTATTCGCTTGAAAAGCATGAAATCTTGGTATAAATTAAATACGAGATGGGAAGGATTGTTATTTCTATTAATAAGATAGAAGAATCTAATTATAACAATGCTATTGACGTAGCTTTACCTTTTTACGACAAATAATAAAATAGATTATCTAGTAATAAAAATAAACGTTGTTATAATAATGTGTAAAGCATGTATTCCTTATTTATGGTAAAGGAATATGTCTTTTTTTGTGTTGTATGGATAAATAACACGTGTGTGTATAGATATGTGTGTAAGAAAAAAATAGCACTGTTTGAAAAAATCAATAAAGTGTTGATTTGAAAATAGTAGATTTTTAAAAAGCGTGCACGTAACTGTATAAAGAAAAAAAGTAATAAGAAATATAAAATTGTGTGAAAGTACATTAATCATGCAATAATTCACGTTTCTTTCGCAATTTTTTCTAAATCAACTTGCTCGTGTGATTATTTGTCATTCCAACACAATATTACGATTTTAAATAAAATCTCAGTAATTTAACAATCCAAATAAAAACGTAAACCCCATAAACTAATAACATTTCATGCCACGCTACGAAAAATAAAAAATAAAAATGCAAACGAAAAAAAAAGATTATCTGCAGCCAAGAAAAAAAAGAGCATCAATGATTAATAGTATGAATTGCATGTTTTTTTTTGCGAGTATGTACACAGATGGAATGTCGAAGGATGAATCAACGTACATTTGCAGTGAGATGGAGAATGAGGCGGATGATGATAAAGAAAAATGTAGCATCACACAGGAAAAAAACTCGGATTTCCCCAAAAAACTCAAACACCCAAGTTTATGCGTAAACGCACGTTGCACGGTAACACACATGTACGCATTAACACCATAGAGTGAAATTGTGGCATTTTTTCCTGACTTGTATATAATGTTGCTTAAACAATTAGTTTTTTATAATGATGATATAAACATATATAATATTATTTTAAAGAAATGAAAATGTTCATAAAGGGTTTACTGATTTCCGACTTATGATGAATAGAGTAATTAAAAAAAAGGGGGCCCGGAGTGGCTCAGCCGCCAGAGCGTCGGCTTCTCAATCGACAGCTTGTGAGTTCGAGCCCGGCAATCCGCCGCCTGAGTCATTGCGCGGACTCTGCCGAATTATGCTCAACTGAGTGTCCAAATGGCTTAAAAAAAAAATAATTACACAATAATCGTTTGTAAATCAACCGATTTTCTTTTTTTTATACCTTAATTTTTCATCAAATTTATACACTAAACTACGGTAATTCTAACTCTAAAATTTTTCTTAAATACAAATATCTTATATTACATTTACAATTAGCAGTACTTAATCTTCT
The DNA here is from genome assembly GCA_030522585.1 of Anagyrus pseudococci. NCBI lineage: Eukaryota > Metazoa > Arthropoda > Insecta > Hymenoptera > Encyrtidae > Anagyrus > Anagyrus pseudococci. The sequence continues at coordinate 201,401 of JAPYYQ010000012.1, read as the reverse complement.
CAATATACACCATTAAATAATAACTGAAACTGAGAAGATTTTTAATTAGAAGATTTTTTAGTGTCTGTTTATCTAATCGATTTAGTATGAAATGACATACACATGTATATTATATATAACTTTTTACAACTTCACGAGCGATAAGTATCAAATATAAAAAAAAACAAAAATATTCACCTGTCACGGTATATATATATAAAAAAAAAACTGCGAACACTACGAAAAAACAAACATTAAAAAAAAAGAAATAATTCAAATATGCTTGTGATCACCAATCCAATGAAACTGACTTTCATATATATATAAATATAAATATACACGGTACAATAAAAAACATGAAAAAACTTGTGACTATGTCGTGTGTTGGTGTTGGCGTGTATGGTCTCGTTGGTGTAAGTGTGTAACGGGTGTGCTCGCGATATAAATATACACATAAAAAATTGTTGTAAACAAGTGTGTCAGGGGGTCGGCGGTGTGGATCGAGTTTACCTCCTTGATCTGATGTTCGACTTTGCCGACCAGCAGCTTGTTCGATGATGTCGTTCAACACCAGAACATCTGAAAGAATTAGAGGGGGGGGGGGGTCGTTTTTAATAAATGTCCACGAGGTGCTGATGAGGCGCAGTGGTTAAATCGAGACGCATACCTTTCATGTCGACGACAGGCTGTGGCTGAGTGGGCTCGATGAATGGATTGTCCTGCTGTTTGACCTTGCCGAGCGACTCGTCTGTGTCTCCCTCCTGCAAGAAGCGCCGGTTGGTAATGCATCGCAAGCATAATCTCGATACGGGGGGGGGGGAATGAAGGATACACGAGGGGGGGCGGCAGACATATCGACTCACGTAGTGATGTTTCTGAAGATTGTCGGCGGTAGCGAGGGATTGGCCGTTGACGGAGGGCGGGCGGGCGGACCTGCTGCGCAGCCGGCTCTCCTTGGTCGCGGGGCCGCCGAGCAGATCGGCGTGCGAGTTGTAAGAGAGTCGCGAGCCGTGAGACGTGTAGGAGGAGTGCCGGGAGCCAAGGCTCGTGTAGACGGGCACGATTATGGCCCCGTTCTCCTCGGACAGCGGCGTCACGGCGTTCGAGTCGTCAGCGTAGGGCAGATGCTCCTGGGCGTCCTGGTAAGTCGACAGGACCAGCGGACGGCGGTCGGCACCGGGCGGCCCGACCGCGAAACGACTCCGCCCGTTGCGCATCGTGAACTGGTGGCTTCCCCTGCTCCCACGGCGTAGGTTGAACGGACTGCCCGGCAGGCTCAGGCTCGCCTGCGGGATAACAAAGGTTTACCCTCTTTCCTCGTTTCTTTTTTGTTTTCTTTGTTACTTTAGCCAGTAATAAGAAGATATAGAAATGTGACTATTGAACAAGTGTGCCCGCGGCCAATGTGTGAGGGGTGTGTCTAATCGGAGAATGATCGCGTGGAAATTTTCAAAAAGTTACATAGGGTATACTTTAAAAAACTGCAATACGTGCGACAGTAGAACGTTACGTTTCATGGTTATAACAGCCGTCGAAGAATAACTTTCCCGTAAACATGTACATAAGCAACGTTACAAATAACGAAACAACCGACAGGTGTCAATTATCGTAATTGCCGTTGTTTTCTTTTTTTCTCTCCCTCTCTTTCTCTTTTATTACTATTTACTCATACCGAAAATATGTCGTCAACGAAAACAAAAATACATTTATCTTGCTCTGTGCTTTATTAATCATATATACAGCCGGCATCCAAAGAAGATTTTCGCCTCAAGTAAATGAACCATGAAATATAACTTCCTACTGTCCAAACCGTTATAAATGGACTTTTGGCTTCAATGTGACTAATATTCACAAAATCTTTTATTAATCATTACATGATAATGTTTTAACCAAAGGATTGTTAAGATTGTTATTTACATTACATTTTTCGAAATCGAGTTATAATAGTTTATTTTGAAAAATGTTTTATTTCTGTTAAAAAAAGAGGAAAAAATTGCAAACAAGCATATTTTGTGGTAGAAAGCTGTATAAAAAATTTAGTCCAACTGTGTGTTGATTATTTATCTAGACTAATAAAATAAAGACTAACAAAATAACTAATTATTTACATTGCTTGATAGTATTTTTTATGACAAGCTAAAGTCAGTAAACAAAATTTGCTGTGATTCAGGAGACGTTTTTTAATCGAATAATTTTATTTTGCTCAACTTTATATTTTACATATTTCTTTTGTTTAAGTTTCAACGTACCTTGTTTTCAATATATTTTATTTTATGATTTTTCCTGCATTTATATCTACGCTCCTATAAAAGTGTTCTTTTATTTAACTTTGTTTTATATCGTATTTTATAAATTGAAATACCCTTTGATGAATCGAAATAAACAAAAAAAATTGTTTCACGTCGCGCCTCTCACCTATCAATCATGGTCAAATTTTTTCTTTTCAACAGACCAAATGAGCAATTTTGAAATACACGATAATCCGATCAAGTAGCGATTGTTAGGCGAGAGACAATACGACGTCCTGTGAAAGGCTTCGTGAAATGTAATATCGCAGTCTGTTTGTACATACGAGACGTGTAAAGGCTTAGGCCGCGTCTCTGTGACAAAGACACCCAAATTTATTCCACGTACCTCTTTCAGGCTTTCCTGGTAGGCATAAGTAAACTGGCCATTAGCGGCGCGAGCGACCTTAGGAAAAAAAGACAAGAAAAAAGACATCTCCTACCGGATCTTCTGTAAAACTTTATTTTTTCTCAACTTTTGCAAGAGCTTTTTTTTACGTTTACTTTTTTTTCTCAAATATTTGCTTCATTACTTTTTTTTCTGCTTACCAACAACCAACGACAATATAGATATATAGATAGACATGACACTATCTGGCAAAAGCATTACACAAAAGTAGATACTTTTAACGTAACGTAATAAATACGATAAGACTCGTAAAGTCAGAGATGATTCAGATATGCTTTTTGGTACGATCAAAAAGAAAAGATTCAGATACGTTAAAAAGGAAAACCATAAAAAAAAAAACAAATAATAAATAAATGTACGGTTGCTCGAGTACAGATACACAAAGTAGGTGACACAGTATTTTACATATTCATCTTTTTTTTGTATTAATTACATGGCTATCTATAGTACGATTATGCACTTTGAATTTACACAGAGCTTTATTTTACACAACAACATGCAAGCACAATGCTTTGTTTACCGATAAGCTCACGCGAGTAGTTTTACACTTGTTCGATTTGTTTTAAAATACAAAAGCATGCACGAGTTTTCATTTGATTTTTAAGCGTAAACTGTATCGTTAAAATATCATGTTTCTCGTACTTGAATAATCGTTGTGAATAATTTATTGATTGGCGAAAAACATTTTCAAGTAAATTTTCGTATCGTTAACAAAAATGGCTTTTTAGGAAAGTAATTTCGCGAAACAACGGCTTTTAATTTTCTAGCTGGCGAAGAAAAAAAAATCCTAAGCTATACCACTCACAATAATGCGACGTCTGACCGTTGACCGACTTTATCTACTGCTTGGAGAGCTTTCGGTTAAGTGTACTTGGCAGAATTAACTCGAATCTCAATTTATTTTACATTATCGTTGCTAACGTCGATTTCTCACGAAGTAAATTTGCTTCATAACAAAAATACTAAAAATAAAATGCACTGCTCGAGTGGGTCTTGTTGAAACAAAAAACTAATCAAATAACAAAAATTACTCGTCGCTGTAGACACAAGCAGAGCTGAGCAAATGTTTCTCTTTTCTGTATTCGTTGCGTAATAAAACGTATTTCCTCGAATTGACTTATTACTCTCGACGTCAACGCCAATCAAAACTTCAGGAGCAGATTTTCTTGCTTGCATAATTCGCGGAGTCGCGTTGCATGCGTAATATTTGCACCGAGTGAGCTTTCTCGCTTTATGAATTGCTCTCTCCCTCCCTCGGTAAATTGCCAAGGGAAAATTCGAGTTTGAATTTCCGTATCCAGGACGACTACCCGGCAACTTCTGCTTCGCAACATTCCCGTGTTTTCTTTGATTAACGCCGTTCGACTCCCTCCATTGACAAAATTTAATTACTTAAAGCCACCAGTAAGCGTAGTCGTTTGCGATCGAGCGTGAGGTTACGAATTTTCCGTGGCTTTTCCCATTCGCGAACGTCATTGACGAGCGATCGATGCTCAAGCTCGTTTGAGAGGGGGAGGATCGAAAAAAAAAACAAAAAAAAAAAGCGGCGAGGAGCCGATCGATCCCTGGCGTGCGGGCTCACAATTACCGGCGGAGAGGCCGTGCAATTTACTTAAGCTCCGGGCAAAAACACGCCCGGGCCGAAACGCGAGGCCGAGAAAGGAAAGGTGGTGTATACTACGAGGCTTTTCATCCCGCCAGATCTCGATATCCCTTTTGCGAGTGTGCAAGGTAACATCCGGCTTTATCGAGTGGACGAAACGACGTCGTTTACGCTCGGGCGCAAACGATTTCGGCGCTGCGTGAATTTCGTGCTTCAATCGTGGCGAAAAATTTGGCCGCTATTTGTAAATTTGTCTCTCGCTCTGGGGCGTTTAATTAGTTGCTTCGTTTTCGAGTGTTCGTCGCGTTTCTACGTTATAACGAATGAAAAATCTCTGACATGCGCGACGTGGCGTATAGTTCTATTAGAACGCACGCTGAGTGCTTTTAGCGAAATTGCTTGATTAAATTTGGTTAATTTTACGGCTCGCGCCGTAAGGAACTTTGTTATTTCGTGGCGTTGTTGGTGTATACGCTTGTTTCCGAGTTTATCGCGCGATTTGGCTGAAAATCGAGTGTAATTATCGGGCGAATGATACGCCAGATTTAACGACGTGTGCTTTAACGAGGGGTGCAACTACAGTATATACTCTAGGCAAATTGACTTGAAAAAAAATGTATAAATTTCTACAGAAGTAAAAAGAAAAGAAGAATAGAGCAAGGAGGGTGTTTGAAAAGCTATAGACGCAGTGTACAGGGAGACTCTCAGAAGTCAAAGCACAAACACGATCACAGAGGCGGAGAAAGAGAAAGAGAAAAAGAAAGAGCAGGTGCTCGGAGTAGTCGGACTTACGGCGCTGACTTTGCGAACTTTGGTCGTGGTTGAGCTGACATTGTGATTGTTGCCGGTTATTTTGACCCTATGCTCGCTGATCGACTCGACCGAGCGTATGCTCATGCGCTCCTTGTTGTTGTCGTCGTTGCCCTTCTCCTGGTTAACGAACAGCTCGTAACTGTGGCAGGAGAAGTCCGAGGGCGACTTGACGATCGTCTCGGCCGCGGCTGCTGCGGCGGCCCGCGCCTCGGCCTGATCCGCCTGCCGCTTTTCCCTCGCCAACGCAGCCTCCTCCGCTTCCTGTAAGCCAAGCAAGCGCGAGCGTTATCTAATACGTTCTCGAGGATAGTTTGCGGTTATCTCGGGCGATAAGCTTTGACGTAACGTACCCTTATCGCTTGCTCCTCGGCGGCTTCCTCCTCCTCGGCCTTCTTTTGCAACTCGTCGTACGACATCGCGACAATGGCGAGAATCAAGTTCACGAGATAGAACGAGCCGAGGAAGATGATGACTATGAAGAACAGCATGTGCCACGGACCTGCCGATCTCAGCACCAGCTGATACAAATTCTCCCAGTAGTCCTGCGTCATCAGACGGAAGGCCGATAGTAACGCCCAGCCGAATGTGTCGAAGCTCGTGTAACCGTAGTTCGGATTATCCCCGTAACCTTGTAAGCACGTGTGATCTGGTGGACATTGCCTGTGTGCGGGCACGTAACATTAAACGCGTTGCCGATTATTGCTTTTGGAAAAGTCGTTTGCGCTTAATTTTAGACAATTTCGAGAACAAACTCACCCAGCTCCGGATGAATTTCCACAAAGTGGATAATTTCCCGCTTCATCCTTCCCGTACCAATTCGCTGACGTGACGAAATTACAGATTATTTTAATGATAAAAAAAAGAAAAATAAATCGAGAACGTTTTATTATCCTTCTCGCTCTCGTCCATATACTTACTTTCGTTACTAACAAATCTCTCCCAATTCTCGTCGGTGAGATTGCCCCAGGAACCGTCCTCGGGAAAATTTTTTATACACTTTTGCGTGAGCACACCCATGTAAATCTGGAGGCCCATCAACGCAAAGACGGAGAGGGAGAACATCGTTAGGATTATCACATCGCGTAGATTTTTCACTGACTCTATCACAGCACCGACAATAGTTTTAAGACCTTAAACAGAGGAAAATGAGCATGATGAGCTGCTGACGCTGCTGGCCGCATTGCTTTTTTCTCGTTCGACTTGCTCGCTTATATTGGTGGAGAAGGAAAGAAAGAAAAAAATTTTTCATCGCCTCGGACTTTGTTTTACTTTCTTTTTTCTTCATTTTGGCCAATTTTTTCGTAGTGATATGTTTTTCATGTACAAGTGTTGGATTGTTTGGTTTTTTTTTGTAAAAAAAAAAAATTTGGTTAAACAAATTTGTTAAATCAAGAGTTTAGTCGTGTAAGTAAGCTCGTTGTTTAAAAAAAATGAAAGTTTTAATTCATATGATTTGTACAAAACATAATGATTTAAAATGTTACATCAACAATTTATGGAAATTTTTAAAAGTGTTTTATTTTAGGTAGAAATAAGAATTTAATTTTACTTCATTTCGAACACTCTGACACTGGATAAATGTTACAATAAGTATGCTTAATAACTATTTCTAAACATATTTTACTCTAATTCGAACAATTAAAAATACATTTGCAAAATGCTTCATCACATGATAAAATTTGCAAGTATGATTAATAATATCAATAGAAGAATTTATAAAAGAGTTTATTAAATGACGTGTATATAAGGAGCATCATTAAATAGATTGTGGCGTATACAAACCTCAAACGGTATCGACCATTCACTTATGAGAATAATACTTTTGAATAATGCTTTAGTGTAATCCCTATCGATAGTCGTGTTGCTTGAAGTGTTGTTAACTAAGTGTGTATACACATAAAAACTTGTGCAAAATAAAATGTATAAATTACGTATTAAAGATAAAAAAAAGAAAAAATTTAAGAAAAGAAAACTTAAAGAAAGAATAAACATTGATATAATCGTGTTAACGGCAAAGGTTCTAGAACTATGCCACTACTTCGACTTACGCAATCCTTTAACTGAGGATACTTTTGTCGCGAGTTATTGAAATTTGTATTTAAAATATTAAAACGAAATTGCTAATTCATACTTAATTCCAAGTTTTTAAAAATAAAGTATCCATAGCCAAAGAATAAATCGTCTATCTGTTGAAAATCACTAATCTCTAAAGCATACCTGGTACAATAGCGACAGTCTTCAAGGCTCGGAGGACTCGAAATGTCCTGAGAGCGGCAAGGTTGCCTAGATCTATTCCCATCGTCACATAACTGCAATACACCCGAACATCACACACACATTACAGTGGTAAACAAAATAATAAAGGAGCAAGGAAATAAGTCTCTTTTTTTTTGTCACTTTAAATGGATTTCAATCGAAAACAAAAATCGAGGACCAGGAATAAAAAAGTCCAAAAAACAAAGTATCGGTTGGTGAAAGAAAAAAGTCATCAATTATATAGGCAAGTCGAAAAAAATGAACTTGTCAAATACGATCAATTATTACTCTCGCTACGCTTCAACTAGTTCCTATGTATATCAATATAATAGTAGTAATAGTATTAAAAATGAAAAAAATTAAAAACGAAAAATTGAAAAAGAAACATGATGTTTAATACTTAATCAAAAACTGATGAGCGCATTAAAATTGCGTTACTGTCATTAAATATAATAGTGGGGTATGTAAGAACTAGTACTCATGCAGTTCGACGATCAATGAAATAAGAATATTAGTATTACTCGAACTCTCAAATGAATATAAGTAACTAGTAACGTTTCTTAGGTATCTATGATATATAAATAGAACTATAAACTACTTAAATATATGTCCAGACATACGCAGCTCTGAGTCTTTTTCGTTACTTTTACATTATATACTTGGATTAAACTGCTAATCGCCAAATTCAACAGAGAAACAATAATTGTCGTTTGATTGTGAAATTTTGAAAAAATCATCAAAGTATAGTTAGTAAAAGGTAGATCGAGCTCACGTACGCCAAGACGATTATCTCAATTTTTACTGTTTCTGAACTATAATTCTAGAAATACTTTACGACGGTCATAATAGTAAATACTCTGTTTAAGAAATACTGTAAATGAGTATATGGATTGTCTAGATCGTGAACTAGTTTTGTATTTTTATTTAAAAAAAAAAGTCATTTGATCGATACACATGTTATATTCTATGTGGTTATATTATTATTTTTTTTAAAATTATTAATATCTAATTAAGTCGCGCAAAACGGCATTTCTCTCTCCGTTCAGCTATACGTTGACTTGCACTACTTGACGCAGCTGTCACGTGCGCGTTTTCGGGGTCGAAGTTGCCTAACGATTGGAAAGTTAATTAATAAACTGTTACGCAGGGCTGGCGAAAGGGCAGACTCAGCGGTGATGGGGCAAAGGTGGGGTCAGGGGGGGGTGGAAGGAGAGTCAGCGAGGAATAACCAACGAAATATACACGGGCAGCGTGAAATATCATTAATTATCGAGAGAATGACGGGTGTGAAACGAGGACTAAATGTTAACTGGCTACGCAACTAACCGTAAGGAACGTGCCAACCTTACGCACAATGGACTTTCAATCATTTGCAACAATTCGTAATCGTGATGTTGGTGTAGGGACTTTGGATGGCAGTGTCAATTATGACCGTTCATTCATCCTCGAAATTATCAATTTTCTACTCAACGTGTTTGTACGCACTTTTTTCTTTTGAAAACTAAATTTACATTACGATAATGTATATATTACAGTGAAAATGAATGATAAACAATTTTTTGTTATAGTCATTTTATTGATTATAATATTCTCAATTGGATTTCTGTATATTTACTCTTAGCCATATAAAAGATGAGAAAAAAAAATTGGAATTTAAATTTTTTTCTTTTTTTTTTATAATTCCTCTTTTCTACCTTGCATATTTTTTCTCCGAAAATTTTACTTCGGAGATTTAATAAAAAATTAGGTCTTTCAAACATTCGCAATTCGTCCGAAAATTCGAGTCTAAAAACCCTTTAGAGTTGCCAGACTAACTGAAATTTCGATGTTCGCGACAGAGAAGAAAGAGAGACCAGGGAATAGCGCTGTATTTTCCAGCAAGTGACATTAAAATTAGAAATCACAGGGTGGCGGGAGAGCTCATGTCTGTATGCGTATGATTGTGTGCGTATGTGTGTACGTGGATAGATGAGTGTGTGGGTGTGTACGACGTGTGTACGACGGCCGCTAGGTCGAAACGGAGTGGAAAAAGGGAGGAGTACAGGGGGGGGGGTTCGAAGAGGAAATGGAGAGAGAGAGAGAGAGGAGGGGTAAAGGGGGGGGGGAGGGGAGCGAGTAAGGTTGATGAAAACTTAATGAATCGCTCCACGCGATTTAATGGAATTATCTCGGAGAGCTCTACGACTGGTGCGCGCGCAGCTCGTATAGATAAGGAAGTCGGCTTTAAAAATAGCCCTGCCGGAGAAGAAGAAAAAATAGCGCCGATGCTCGTGGAAAGAGAGAGATGGAGAGAGCGCGAGAGAGAAAAAGAGAGAGAACGAGTAAAAGAGAGAGAGAAGGGAGTACCGAGAGAGGAGAAGGGGGTTATAATCGGCGAGTTATTGATCTCGCGCTCGCCGGCAAAACTTCGCCTCGCAAACGCGCACACTCGCCGTACATGTATGTATATATATATTCACATATATATACATATACATATGTACCGCAGACGATGTGGGGCCGCGCGCGCGCTCGGCTACTAGCAGTGTGTCAATTAAGGTATATCACAGTGACTTCGTGCCTCTGGCCTGCACGCTATGTGTGTGCGCGCCTCTTTGGCCGCAAAGCCGAGAGCTATATACACTCGCCACCGTTCGCCCCCTCCCCCCCCCCCCCCCCCTCAGCCCGACCCGTCGTCGCCACCACCGCCGCTATACTCTGCTTTGACCAGTACGACCGAATTATATCAGTTACTTTTTTCGGCTTCTCGATCGTACCCGCCACTTGTGTGTGTATATATATACGTCACTTCACTACTTGCCGATCAAAGTATTACTCTGCGATTTTCCACTACGACACTGCTTCTAAGAAATCGTCCGCTTTTTTGCACACTACTGAAGACACTACACGTTTAAGAATAATAATCTCATCATATATCTCTAATAGATCTGTCCTCTAATTGTTTTTATTCATTATAATATCAAGCGGCAATGTTAATACGTAGAATCTCGTTAAGAAAAAAGAAATAAAAAAAATAGAAAGAAGACAATTGCTGAATCGAAGAGTATAGAAAAAAAAATTCAATGAAAAAAAAATCAATAATAATAATAATAAACACTCCGTCGATCTAACTAATGACAGATAATAATAAACGTTTCACATTTAAGACAAGTATATATAGAAATATTTGTTCATATCATACACTCTGATCTCGAGAGAGTGTGTGTCTGTGTTCCTTGATACTCCGATTAACGCTATATTATATGCGGGAGAAGGGGGAGAGCTCCGTCAGTTCTGGTTCGGTAAAATTATCATTAGACAGTTGTTTTATTGATGAAAATCATGGTAATTGATAATATATGGATGGAGAGCAACAAAAAATTATATATATTATTGTCAAGTATAATCAAGTGGCTTTGTCAATCGGACGTTAAGTTTGAGTCTATACCGTACATGGTGTACGTAGTATAAAAATGTGATAATAGTGTGTTACTGTTATATGTCGTTATATAATAAATCAAGTCAATAAAACGGCTTGTCACAAGTTTTAAGATACGTGGTAACAGCAAAGTCTCATCATATTGTTTAATTGCAATGAGCTCGATGGATTCAACAATAATAATAAGAATAATAATAATAATAATTAGACGGAAAAAAAATGAACAAGATAATTAGAACGATATAATCAAGTTTCATATATGTATAAGGATCGATATATATATAGTTATCAATTTTATTATAGAGAGAAATATTGAAATTTAATTAACTACTCACGCTAAAGCTATAACTACGAAGTCGAGCCAATTCCATGCATCTCTAAGATAGGTAAAAGGCTGCAAAATGAAACCCCTCGCCATCACCTTAACGGCGGACTCAAATGTGTAGATGCCCGTAAATATGACTCTGAAATCATAAAAACGCCCAGGTGTATCACCCTCAGTTTCTCTCCTCGCGCGTGCCCCCCTACTGCTGCTGCTACACGTGAGCTCACTACGAGATCGCGACTCTCGCGTAAATGATGGAAAACGCGTTTCGAGAAATACGTCCAACGCGAGGCTTTTATTTTTTGTACTTCGGTGTTGTGTATATATTTTAAACGTGAATTATTTCGAATTTGTTGACCGAATATATTAATATAAACCGCACCGATGTAATGAAAGCCATTGAAATTCCATTCGAATGGTATATTGCAACTTAGGCGTTTATACCTCAATAAACCGTAAAATAGATTGACATTCAATCATTAGCATTGATTTAATCGATAAAAGCTTGCCGCGGTTACAGTCCGTATTAATATACACAATGGAGTGAAGTAAGAGCTTTATAATTAAATTTATCCGTTTAATTATCCAGTAGTCGGGCGGGCCAAAATTATTCGCCGATAATAAACTCTTTGATTTTATCTTTTGAATAGATCACTGAGATCGCTCTGTTCTCGTTAAAATAAAAAAACGTCAATCAAATATGTATACAAAAAATTTTATTATACGTAAAATGAAAATTATACTTACTCGGTAGATTCGATGGTGGGCGACGTGGGCGTAATCATGAGTATGCAGTTAACCAAAATGGTAGTAATGATGAAGAGAGAGAAAAGGGGATGGACCAATATGTAGATGGCCACCCGCCTGATTGGGTTAAATGGATCGAGGAACCACAGGGCATCCGTCGCGGAGAACCTAAATATGTCCTTGCCCTTGCTAATGACCACGAATGTCTGGAATGCACACAAATATACATATATTTGTCAATTAGGCCAGGCTCGTCTGACAACTAATCTGCTTAGCATCTCGGCTAAATAACCGCGACTTATCGGACTCTACGAAACTTTCGCTCGACTTAACTCTTCTTGAGCGCGTCACGTTAATTATTTAAACTTCCTTGTACGCCGAATTTAACTTATCTTGGAAATTGATGTAGGCGAAAGTGAAAACAATGTGTATACTTAAACCGGTATCAGTTCAATTTTTAACGTCAAGGTGCTGCATCGATTTACAGACGCGCAGCGGGGGCAGTCCGAAAACTAACGCGTCTACGATCAATTTGTTAGCCAAGGCTATAAATTACATATTCTAGTCTTACGCGTGCCTACGTATCCATTGAAATTCGAATTGACATAATAATCGCTCACCCTTTGATTATGGTAGAAAGTATCAATATCTTCAAGAGGTACGGAGGCCAGCTCGGGGGGAAATTCGTTGTGCAGTCGGACCGGCAGGGGACCTCCTTGCTCGAACATCGGGTCCGGTTGTGGACCCTCATCCTCGTCGTCTTCGTCATATCGTATCTGCGAAAAGCGAGGCACAGAGGCGCGCGCACGAGCGCATTACGATCGACTGGTTTGAGCATAATTTCGAGACAAGCTGGTTTTTTTTTTTTTAATTAAGTTTCGGGAGAAACGGGGACGAACACGATGGAGCCGAGCTCGATGTGCATATATGTAAACCGCCTCGCTGGAACGAGGCCTTCGAGCAGTAGCCCGCTGAGCTTTAACGCGCCAGCTATATAATGCTTTTTTTGCAATGGTGCACACGCGCATCATCACGTGTCAGCTAGAGGTTGTACAGGCTCTCGAGCAGATTCAAACGAGATTGGAGTTTGGCAACTCTTTCTTTTTGTTTCTCGCGATGTTAAAGTGTAAGATTGAAATTGATTGTAATGCGACTTGGAGATTCGAAAAGAATCGAGGGAGTAAGTTGCTTTGAATAACGACGTTAAGTTTGGAAAAATAACATTGTTACGAAAGAAAATTTAAAATTTATTTTAGTATTTTGTAATACTGCGTTTTAACATTCATTCTTTTTGTTTTTCTTTTTTTTATGATTATATTCACACAGAATGTGATTATACGTCTGAATCTGCTTGACATAAAATTTGTTTCTAGAAAAATCAAAATTAGTGTCGAACACGCGACGAGGTATGAAAAATGTCTTACAATAGTCCAGTTTCAACTTGTTTCATTGCGTGATTTACGAGCAACAATTGCAAGCGTTTATTAATCGATAATTCATTATTTCAATTCGTTATTTGAACACATTTTTAAGAAATCAACTGTTTTAAGACAAAAAAAAATTATTTTTCACACCTTCGCAGGAGGGCTACTGCTCAATTACAGAAAAAAAAAGAAACGAACTCGGCACCCTATGTTAATCGTATTGAAATGGCTCCTCGCCGTTACTTGTATTTTTTTTTATTAGAAACGAAATTAAATCTAAAGACTAAACCTAAGATCTTACACGATGCAGCTGCGTGAGCAGTGTCAATTAAATAATTTAACCAAGTAGGCGCTCCAACTAGAAATTGCCACTTTCCAGGGCAGGTCGCTCTTAATCGAATCCGTGGAAATTCTAGTTAAAGCGCCTCCATAAGAAAGTTCGTAATAAATGCGTAAAAAAGGTGAGTGTAATTTTATTCGCCTTAAATTAAGTAAGTATATAAAAAAGTGTAAATTTTTTTTTCAGTCGAAAAATATCGATATAATGCGTGTGTCATATAGTTTACAAAAAAAATGTTAAATATTAGAGAGAGAGAAAAATCTAAGAAATTCGATTATGCGTGTTCTGGTTAGTATATGTTAGTAGTAGCTCTTTGAGATATAATAGCAGTAAGTTTAAATATCAAAAAATAGCGTGTACATTGCCGTAAATTATTGTTAGAAATGATGAAAAAAAAATTCTATTGAATATCGTATGTATTTTTGTTAGATTGGAAAAAAATGAGAATAGAAGCGAAATTCAAGAATACACAAGAGAGCCAAGACCATTATTAAAAAAAGATTAAAAAAAAGAAGAAAAATAACGAAAAAAACGAGATAAACTCACTTGCTGTTGTGTAAAATATTGTATAACGTGGCGAGACGTAGTACAAAAGAGTCACGGTATGTCGTTCGCAAACGTACAAATCGAGCGGACAGCGCGATTACGTGTCTGTCTCTGTTAATCTCGCGCAGCCGAGGCCTCTCTCTCTCGCAGGCTCGCGCGCGTCATTACTCGGCAATGTCGCGATCAAAAATTCACGCGAAGGACGTACTACGAAATCGAAAATTAATCGGTCGATCGCTATCTCGCACGACGATGAGTATATTACAGATATATGTGTATGTATATATGTAGAGATACACGCGTTGAACGGGGTATACGCCGCGCTGTTGCTCCGTGAGTGAGGGTGTCTCTGTGGGTATACATGGCTATTATCAAAATTGCATAATTTATTTTAAGTTTTTTTTTTGTCAAACAAATGTCTGGTAAAAACACTCGATCTATTCTAATATATAGTAAAATACAATGAATCCACTATCTAAGTCTCTAGAGTCGGTTTTTATTTACGTAAAGCTGAAAGGAAGAATAACAATAATCGCTAATCTTCTTCGTTTCACTCTTTTGTTTTTTTTTTTAGGCTGTCTTCTTTTGCACCGACACTACTATCATTACGTGCGTGCTAAAATATACATATGTATTTATATATACCTCTCTGAACTCTCTATTTTCTATATTAATGTAAAATATATATGCGATATATATAGTTCGTGTACAACGTTTGCGTGTGTGTTTGAAGTTACCTTGGGAAGGAGACAGTAGCGGGAGGTTAAAGAGGGGGGGCTGACGGTTAGTAGAGGAGCTATACGGAGAGAAAAAAGTGGGGGGGGGGTTGTAAGGGGTGGGGGGAACGAACAATCGGTACGTAAATGATTTATATCAATCGGGATCACTCGGGTAACTACTTCTACGTATTATTAAGGGATGTTTGATCGTAATGTACATTCCAGTATTTTTTACAGTGTGTAGATTCTAGAAGATATAGTTGAATTGAGAAAAAAACAAGAAGTATATATAATAATGTAAAGAGAAAGAGACAGAGAGAGATAGAGAGAGAAAGATATAGGTGGTATAGGTAGCAATAGGCCTATGTAAACGCGCGCGCCATAACCATCAAAAAGCTTCAAGCCGCACAGGGCACTAGCAAAGCAAAAAAGCCACGCAGTACGAAGCCAAAAGTAGATTGTTACTTTTTTTTTCTTTTGTTATCTTTCATATTTTTACAGCTTGCGGCGGTCAAGAGAAGCAGTGCATTAGCTTTACAGTGTGCATGTGTGCGTCCAGCGTGTGAGGCGGCCGGCGCAGCAGAGCCACTCACAATGTATGCGAGAACTCGATTTGGTTAAATTAAAATGTATGATATTACTTCAAGCTTGAATTTCGTGTTGACTTTTAATTAGTTGTCAAGTCGATTAAGTACAAGCGCGTTGGTATAAAAAAAAAAAGAGAAAGAAAAATGCATTTTTTCGAACATTTTTAAATTTTTCGAGAGAATAATTTAATTTGCGTTACGAATTACGTTGGCGTGATTTCGTCTTTTGGAAAGTAACATCGATCGATAATGTTGCAGTGAAACTTTCAAAAGAAAAACGTGAAATATAGTAACGTAGAAAGCGTACGTATATTTTCCGAATTAATTATTCAAATGGAAATCATTGAAATAGGATATTGGACAATTATAATCGACTAGTCCAATTCCATTATGGTAACAAAGTACACAAAAAATTCAATTAGAACTGAACTGTATAGCAAGCATGACAAGACATACAAACGACTTAATGTAAGTAGAATCGAGTTGATACATTGCAGTGGCCGCTAATTGGCTCGCACATAAGCAGCGCGTGTTGGTTACAAAAAATATGTAGATATACAAAAAAATTATATATCAATAATAATATGTAGCAGGGGATGCAAGGCATATAAATGAAATTGAAAAAAAAATTAGTAAAAGCGTGACGTTCTCATGTATTCAATTGTTCTGATGGACTAGCACAGCATGATTTTTTGGTTACTTAGCACACACGTGCGGCGCAACATCTTACTTCTTTTTTCTTTTTCTTCCGTCCATAACCCGTCTGCAATTGGAGAAATGGAGAAAAAAGTCGTTACATAAAATACAGAAAAACACACAGAGGCAGAGAAAGAGTGGTAAAGTTTTAGCGTAAGAAATATATAAAGAGAGATAGAGATAGAGAGCAGTCTCGAAGGTTTATGATGAATGACATTGAAATTAATTAGATAAATAACAAATTGATGGAAAACAAAAACAAAATATAATTATCAGAGCAATGTATATATTCATCCGTCGCAGCATTGATGACATCTAAATTTCACTATAGAGCATTACTTGCCGTGTGTCGCTCGAGCGAAGATTTAAAAATTTCTTTTTTTGTCTCTACTTGCAAAAAATTCAAAATATGTTTATTGTATCAAAAATATTAGCTCTTTATTTCAAAGATGAGAAGCTTTTGGAATTTTTCTTATGTCAAATGTTTATTAAAAATTGGGACGACTCGCGGGTGCGCTTCTAATCCTTTAAAAAGAGTCGAAATCGTCGCTCGAGAACATCCAACTTTATTGTCATAAATACATTTTATAGATAGAATAGAAGAGACACATCAATGGAAATTCTACATTGATATATAGCTTCAAAAGGCACGTTATATATATAAACTACACACACACGTTCAGGTCATGAAGATCCGAGACAAGAGATCGTTGCGTATAGTATATAGTGTTCAGAGTAACACACACTAGAGAGAATATACGAAGGAAAAGTTGTTCTGTGTTTAGATATTTAAATAAACAAATGAAGAGTAAACAAAAATTGAAATGATCAGATTTGATTAGACGCGTGATATATATATATTTTGCTGTACAGCTATATAATCGTGTCAAGCACGAAGTGATATACATATATATTGTTTGTCATTCTTTCTACGTTTGCTTGTAACTGTTGTCATTATGTTTATCATGTTCAACAACTATATAACTGAAACGTAATTTTAATTTCTTTAAAAATTGATTCTAAATTAATTATATTGTATATCCTACGCTTTTCTAATAAATTTACTTGTTCACTAAATGTTGTTATTGTTAACTGTCGTATTCCTAGCATTTAAACAAACTAATGTACTTTCAATAAAATATGATACAATTCGATGTTAAAAGAGAAATTTTTAAAATCATTAACAATTGCTTTTACAACAAGTTACCATCAGATTTTGTATCAAATTTTTACATTGCAACAACACATGTAACATAATGGTCGATTTTACACATGAGTGAAACAAAAGCTGTTTAATTTTGCTTATATAGGTACAACGCGTGAATGTAATTTTTTTTATGATCATTTGAAAAAACTAAGCGATCAACATATTTACAGTACAGTATATGGTAAACTCTAAAATGAATGCATTTCAAACTTTTTAATGAAAAACAGATATAGATATATAGAAAACAAGGTGTAACATAAGTGAAACTGCCTTCAGCTTCAAATATATCCGCCCAATCAAGCACTAACGCAGCAACGTTTAATCAGCTTAGCCGTTTTTACATTATTCAGCCTTTCTTCCCAGCACGAAAAGTTACTGGCGCGACCTTTACGAGCGCACACCCACACCCACACACACATACACATACAACCCTCGTTCCACGATGGTACAAAGAACGAGGGAGTGGGGGACGACCCAAAATAAACGCTGTCGGAAGAAAGCTAAAGCAAAAAAAAAAAAAAAAAAAAAAAAAAGAACGGTGAAACACACATACATACACACACGCACCCAGCGCTTTATGACTCATGGCCTCGCGTTTGTCGGGGAACGAGGAATTTGTTTTCCTTTTCCCCGAACTCTTATGCAAATATTTCTTTAGAATGTTTCAAGTAGTTTATTGGCTTGGCGATTGGCGTGGATGTTGGCGGTAATGTTTAGGCAGTCGAAGTGGCCTATTAAAAAGAATAGCTTTTTGGGGCATAAATTTTAACGAATTTGAAAGAACATCGTCAAAAAAAAGAAGATGCACGCGTTGTGCTTTAATACAGTGTTGCCCGTGAGAACGTCAATTACGTAACGTTGATCAAATTTTCGTAAGATTGTGTAAAAAAGTGATAGACGTACAGTGGCATGTTAATGGGGTTTCGAAGAAACGGCTCTTGTTTGCCAATAAAGTACTTGAAACAAACTTGCAATAGATATTTGTATAATTAATGTATAAAAATATAATAAATACGAAAGCAAAGAAATTAAAATAACTCGAGTTTTTATATAATCTCAGCTCCAAAATATTACGTTATTTCCTTTTTAATTACTCAACATTATACAAATTCATTGAATATTCTCATTTAAAGTATTCGAATGAAAGTGAAAGAATTTAATAAAGCTTTTGACATTTTTTTTTTTTTTTTTTTTGTAGAAAATAAATGACAAAAAGAAAGTCACCATTTATATTTGTGCAAATGAACATCGAATACGGAGGCACAATGAATGCAAGAAACATCAAAAAGTGCCCTTAACGTGTCTCACTTACCAATTATTTTGTAATCACGACAAAAGCAACACGTACACATTTAAACAACATCGAAAAAGATTAAATCAAACGAACAAAGTATATAAACGAATAACGACGTAGTCCGACGTTATCAACTGTTTTCTTTTTTCGCTTCATGCCGAAAGAAAGCCAACCCAACGAGAAAATAAGAAGAAGCCTCGTGGAATAAAGTGCCTCGGAGCACCCGAGCTTGTCCATCTCGACCAAAAAATCCAAGTCGCGAAGCTCAAGAGAAAGAGAGAGAGAGAAAGAAGGAGAGCCACGGCTTCTTCTCTGGCCGATTTCAACGAGAGCTCTCGGTTCAGCCGCATTGCAGTTCCCGTGCCCGTAGCGGTTTGACGCTTTCTCTCTTTCTCTCTCTCGGCTTTTCAGCCATCGCATGGCTGACACACTCCAGGCATACACACACATATACAAGTGAAATGCACCGCATGCTTATCGCTCGTTTGGGGGTGGCCAAGTAAATCCAAAAGCTCGACTTCCGTAGCTTCGGGAGGAATCCTTACTTATGCGCACCTCTGTGTGTATATACTTGCGCTTGCACGCGCTTTCCCATACGCGCTCGACGTTTCTCTCCTGCTATAACGCACATGAATTTTTCCCTTTGCTCGCTCTGGAATTTTATAATCTTCCGGGCCGGCCCAAGAGTCCGTGTATTTACAATGACTGGGCTATTTGGGTCAAGGCGCATATTTTGCCGCGATTGAATATTTCGATAATGAAGTACACATCTCTCCTGCCATATATTTATATATGCACATATAAGTGTATATGCACAGAGAGATAGATAGAGTGGGAGTGGTAAATGCACACACACAAATTTTTTCCCAGGCGAAAATTGAATCGCTTCGCTAAATGTGTTAATTGAACGATCGATATCTCTCTCACTTTTCCTCCCCCATTATAACTGGTAATTGAAAAAGAATAAGAATCCGTAATTCCTTGTCCATGGGCGATTCAATAGGGCAAGGTACAATTTTGAAACATAAAATGGCAAAGGACAAGCATGCCGGCCCTCGAGGGAACATTCAAGAGATTTCGAAAGATTACGAAACTATTCAACTTTCGCTGCAATAGCAAGTCCACTCGATATCTACCTATGTTTATGTATATGCATTGCAGGCACTTACTCGCACACAAACACTCACACACAGATTCATTCAGTCTTAAATCTATAGAGAGAAGGAGAGCCTGAAAGAATCATTATTAGTTTGCACTTGTACGACTTGAGAGGCTGAGGGAATCGGCCCAGTCCACACACAGCAAATTGGGAAGAAATTGAAAAAAAAAGAAAGAAAGAGAAAGGAGAGTCAGAGCGCAGGATATCGAACGGTTTACACGTTACATAATGGGCTCGCACACAACACAAAGAGAGAGAGCAAGAGAAAGAGAGAGAATAGAGGGTCTGTAGTAGGGATTAAAAGAAGGAGCGAGGAAGAAAGAAAGGCTGGCCGCGCGCTGCGGGCAGGCCGTTCGTGCGCTTACCTCGCCTTCGGCTCTTTTTTTCTCGAGCTCTTTTTGCTTAGCAAGTTCCTCGGCAATGCGAACGTCGATCGCTGCGAGTGATTCCCGCGTGAACGGACGGAACAAACTTCGTTCTTCCTCTGATATAGAGCCAGAAACTTGGGACATTGTCTAGGCTGCACACAACTATAAGCAACCTTCCTGCAACACAACAAGGGCGGGAGATCGGTTAATCATTTTGGCTAAGCGAATTGGCCGCTTTAAAAGCTCGACCGCGGCCTACATTGCGATTACGTAGTCGAGAGACGCTTTGTGCTATTTTCCTTTGGGCCAGAGACTCGTTTTAATATCACTCGGAAATTATGCCCCTTTTTATTTGCACTTCGAGCGCGAAATTTTATTCTCTTTAAAAGAAAAATTTTTTAATCATCCCGAGCGAGTGAAATTTTAAATGTCATCGCGTTTACGTAGTTTGAGCGCAAAAATTGACGGAGTATAAAAATAAAGTGGCATCGCAATCAGCGACTATAAGTAGAAACCGTATTGATTTAAGTAGTACGAATGAGAATTCAGTCAGACATCTAATATTTAAGGGAACATCGATCCCCGCAATCTCGTTTCGTCTAAATCTTTTAAGTTTATAACTCCGGTTTGTTCAAGTTCATAAATATTAACGTGAAATTCAGATGAAGAAGGAGTAGAAAAAACGATAACGCACGATACGCATCTAGGAAAACAAAACAATAATTCATGTATTATAAAAAACGCCAAGTTTACGTAATGCATAATGCAGCAGCTTTCGGCTACGTACATAAATCCCCGGCGTCAAAATTCAACGAAACCACGTAAGCCCACACATTTTTTTTTTAATACAGCTCAACTTTTTTGTTCCAAAATCGTCCCTTACACTTACACTGTACCCGAAACACATTACCATCCTCTCCCGTATACAGACAATATAAACCCAGACGATTTTCTTTAAAACAAAAGATCTTTATAATGGTAAAAGGATATTCACCTTGCTATTGGTGCTAACAGTTTCGGAAATGCCGATCGCTTGTGTTTCGCGACGAGCGAACGCTGCTGCTGTGTTCCTTGGGCTGCGATGCGCAGGCTCCCGTGCTGGCGAGTCCGCAGAGTCGGCAAGTCCCTCTCTCGAGCTGCGAGTCCGCTGCTACGTATGCCGCTAGTACGGACGACGTAGGTGACGACGACGAGGATAACGAGGAGGCCGCCGCCACGAGGGCCCGGGCTAGTGAGTCTCGCTGTTGCCGGACGGATGGCCGATTGTTGCTCGGATACTGGCGCCTGATCGATGCGTGGTGCCTCGGTTGGCCGCCAACGAGGCGGCCCTGACGCTTATGCTGCTCCCCTTCGAAGAAGACTGATCTGCTGCTACGGCTGCTTGATCCACAACGGCTTATCGATAACGGACGACTCCTGCGTCTCGCGACAATGCCGACGACGCCCTGATGCGCCGGCTTCTGCTGCTGATGCTGCTTACTCTTGCACAGACTCGACGTCTTTGCGGCTGACACGATCAGTGACGAACGCAGTGAGGCAGTGCCTGGTTTAGTGGGGCCCGTCGTACAGCTCGAACCAAGATTTTTCATGTCCGACCTGCTGGTTTAGCGCAGAACCGGGTCATACGAGGGCTCGGGAGAAACGTTTGTTAAATCGGACTATATAGGATTTTTCAAAGACACGCAACGGACTCGAAACGTTACTCGTAATATTTTTCACGAAAGAAAAAAAAAAGGAAAATGTTAATGTTAATTAGCATGAAATCAAAAGGAAAAAATCTTGAAATCGCAAGATAAATCACTCCTTGCTTTAATTAAATTATATACTTACGTATACATGAAGCGGCGGTTATAATCAATCTGATATCAGAATTATCATAGTATGCTCCGCGTCAGTCAGATCTTATCTGCAACAGTCCAAGAAAAAGAAAAACGACCACGTTAGAGATTACCTTCGTATCGTCTGACCATATCTCGCTACTACTACTTATACAAAAAGAAACATCGCAGCTCGAGCCGTTGGAGCGTATCGGCAAGCTTGGCACACACAACGAGACCTCTCAACAAGTAGCAATCGACGGAGAATAATCTCGTAACTTGAGTTTCACGCGCGATAGAGACCGAGCTTGCGACGAGGAAAAAAAATCATAGGCTTAAGTAGGCAGTTGATAACGAAATTTTTGTGAATAACCAAAACGCGAAAGTCTTTGGATTGTCACACGAGAGCTGACACATATCGGGCGTGTCGGTAACGCTGGTAAAAAGAGTAAGAAAGAGAGGAGGGAGTAGGGGCTGCTCGTTCACGCACGATTTACCGGCTGATAAAGCACGAATTTTCGCGTATAAGCGGCTTATATTTCTTAAGACTTCCTTAAGTCAGTTATACGCCGCTTGTGCTTGCGGTGGGGTAGGAACAAAAAAAAAAGAGAAAGAAAGAACCGAGAATTCCATTAAGATTAGCCCCGAGAGCGTTTACGCTCATCGATCAGTTATATTCTGTTTTAGCACAAAGGCAGATCTCTCCATTAAAGATCGCCGGCACGTGCACAAGCCGCGCTCGACGCCGTCAATGCGGCTGTATACACGCGCGCTCTCATTCAATTACGCGTCATATCAAAGAGGAGAGATTCAGCCTGGATCAAGCGAGTGCTATTAGCTTGTCCATCTCTTTGCCAATGTATATACTTTAAATCGGGGAAGATTTTTGCTGCTGTTACGCATTTCGTTGTAATTCGTACGTTGTATTGGCAACAATTTCGAAAAAAGGATAAAGTTGATAAAATTTCAAAGGAGCCATCGAGCTTTTTCGAACGAAATCCAATTGGCAATTTGAAAGATAGAAAATTTAATGGAAAATAACGCTCGGACTATCACGCGCGCTCACGTCTTGGATGCGCAGTTCAACTGCAACGCAGACAATGTCGATAGAGAGAGAAAAAGATGCTGCGTTTGATCGAGTAGTCAGTCAATCGAACCAAGTTTCGAGTCGAAAGTTACTAATAGCGCCAGCAACAAAACGAGCGCTCCCTTTCTCCGAGGCGATTTCCGCGCGGTTGCGTGTGCAGAGTAAAAGCTAGACCGAGAGAAAGAAAGAGAGGGGAGAGAGCTAGAGGGCAGAGAGGGAGGGTGAAAGCGCCAATCAATAGTGCCGCCGGTTCCCGGAACACGAGTGCAGCACCGCGGGAGAAGGGAGGTAGGGGGGGGAGGGGCGTGCGTGCGCGCCACTTTTGCAGCGCCGTGTACACCGCCGCAAGTTCGCCGCGGTCGCGGCCCGATCGAAATCGCTACCGCACCACGCGGGTGCACCTGCACCGGCAATGCCGACACACTCGATCGCAACTCTACACTACTGCTCGATTGATTTCTTCTTCGGCGAGAATGCCATTACGAGCTTTTTTATTTATTTATTTTTTTATTTTTTTAAATTTGATTGAAATTCACGGGATTACTTGCACGTGTGCGGGGTGCGGGATTAATTGCAGGTCTACGTTGGGCCAATACTGGAAAATTAAGGGCTTAGAAAAAGAGCATTGTGAGGGAAAGAGAGAGCGAGGCTGAAGGCTGTTGTTTTATCCGAGAGATTTTCCGGTCCGGATACGTCTGCGAAGCACTTCTTTTTTATCGGCTAAATTGAATTTCGGACCAGAGTCAACAGAGAGGTTGGAAACTCATCGAGAGAGAGATAGAGAGAGAGAGAAAGGGAAAGGGAGAGAATGTGTGTGAAATATGTTTGAATTCTAAACAAAACCCGAGCAAATATTGTTCCGATGCTCTTTTATCATCTCAATGTATTTCGTGCTTGTATTAACTCCGACTGTCCGTTTCAGTTAATTTTCAAGACCGAGCGCTTGGATTTATTATAAAAATAATCGCACGGTAAACATTTTAAATTGTAGCCTCTCCCGGAAATCAAAGGATATTAATCTCTTATCGAACAGCGTACATATTAAAACATTTTTTAATAGCCCGTATTTTTTAATATTTATAATTAATAAAAAAAAAAAGATCCTCTTCGCGCGTCCCGGAAATTCCAATATCGAAACGTTACATCCCATCGTTCATTTAACCGATGTACAGGAGGAAATCGAGGCGCAGAGGAAAGGTCAAAAGCTTAACAATCCCACTCGATCTCCTCAATTCAACAAAACGTCAATCTCCCACGAAACTTTCCTGGCCGCATACTCGAGAGAGAAAGAGACAGAGTTCGATCCATAAGCTCGCGTCAGTTCTGCCTATTAAAAACCGCCTGCGCAGAGCTTGGTGGGGAACCGCGATTGATCGCGGCAGACGTTAATGCATCAGCAAAGTCATCCTCGCCATTTCCCGGAAGGCGTCACAGAAGGGGTAGATAGGGGGTGGGTGGGAGAGGAGGAGACGTCGCGGACTCATCATTATTGCAACGAGCGTCCGTGAACGCACGTGCGCTTACGTCGACGCCTCTATCTCTCTCTCAACAAGGGAGGAGTAAGAGGAGAGAAGTCGAGGACGAGCTGCGCGCGCTACTCCCTACTCCCCCATTCATCCTTAGCCGCGCCTACGTCATGAGAGAGTCAACCACTCGGCGCCGAAGGAAGCTTTTCCGAGAGAGCGTTTTGCCATTGTTTGCCCCCCTCCCCTTTTCTCTTTACCGGGGAAGAGTCGTCGAATAGACCTTTAGTGATTATTGACTTGGTGTACTCGAGACTCTCCTACCGCCCGATCGTTACACGTCCGCGAGAGCATACATATACGCGGAGCTTCGTTAAAAATAGTCCTTATGCCGGACGCGAGCGCGCGTGCTCGTCCAGTGCTCGACGTTTTATTTAGATTTTCGCTTTCGCACAGGTGTCCGGTTTATCACTGCTACGCGGCATTTTACTATATCCTGCGGCCACCTCCTTTGCCCTCTTCTTTTTTTTCTTTTGCTCCTTTTTTTCATTCAATTTTATCCGAGCCTTATCGGGAATGAGGACAAAAAAGATATTGGTCTTCTTTTTTTAGGAGGGTGGGCTGAAGCGCGTTGTTTACGAATTTTTTTGCGCGAGATAACGCTAACGATGTATGTTTGGAATTATTTGGTAATATTTTTTTTTATTTTTGGAGCGAAGGGTATCGGGATACTTTTAGACAAAATTGAAAATAAAAACGCGTTGATTAAAAATAAGTGACGGAGCGATCGGATTGTGCTGTAGTGGATTGTATAGGGTTGTTATTTTTCTTTTCTTCAGTGTACACACGACCGAGCAAATATAAATTTGATTGAGTGTCATTAACTATACTAAATTGAGAACACAGTATTGTGGTTGCTGTACACTTGATTTTCGTCAAGAGTAAATTGTATCTAATTGAATAATCAATTTGCGGCACTCTCTTTCGCACCGTCGATTAAAACTTTTGTATACTTTCGTTGACACACCGAGCGTATGATAAGAATACGTTAAATTATTGGAAATCCTGTTTTAGACAACTGATTGACACAAACTCGTATCTTCGACAAAACCCTCAACATGAATTTCCTTTTACAAAAACTACTTCGGTCAAGCTCTAAATAACAAATTAAAATATTCACAAAAGACAAGCGAAAAATAGCAAAAATCCGATGTATGCAAAAGAACGTGTTTTCTCATCAGTCCGTTGAAAACGACACGAGTCTCGGTGAAAAAAGCTCATTCAACAACGATCCGCGCGACCTTCACATCCATAAAGTTGCGTGCCAAATTTCAAATCAATATCTCAAGCGATTTTCTCGCTGCACTTGCTCGTCGTCGCGAGCCGCGCGCATACACGGATTCGCAGTAAGCAGAACGTGTTCGTAAACACTTTTGAAAGACAGCCATTACGCGACTTTGTGACAAATATAAAATTGATCGTCCAAACAACGCCATGTCTCTTTGTTTGCCAGGATCTCGAGACAGCGTATTATAACCATCGACTTTTAACGTTGCAATACGGGGAATTGAAAAATCGTTCGGTACGGACAAGAATAATTGCGCGAGCAGTGATTTACAGATAAGATCGAGATAAAAATTGCCAGAAATAAAAAATTACGGGATTTTCCGAGAGAGAGAGAGAGCTAAAATGTATCACTTAGGCCTGGAGAACCGGGGATTTTCCAAAGTTATGTGTCTTCACTTTAGGCACTCGGAGCTTTCTTTTTTTTCCTCTCCTTGACACTAGGCAAAGAGGCCACTTGATTTTCCTCGACCATCCATCCTGCCTTTACTCAGCAAGCAAATCAACCTCTACCATCTGCTCGGCCGAATAACAGTTTTCTCCACTTTTATTCCATAGTTCTCTTGTTTTTTTTCAAAAAGCTCGACTTTCGCCTTTTCCAAAGGTTGTTCTCGCATATGCGCTTGTAAACTCGCGTTTCCGAGCGCACACGACCCATTGTTTGCCGGATTTTTTTGTTGCAGCCAAAGAGATGTGTGCGGAGAAGCTGCTCGCTACGTGTAATAAAGCTCGAAAGCTCGGCTGCTTTAAGAGCGGCCACGAGGATGAATTTCTCATGGCGCGAGAAAGAAAAAAGAAACTCGGCCGCAAGCTCGCGTGTCTTTTATATGGCGGAAGCTCCGGCTGCGGATAATATATTGCAGTAAGCACCCGGAAGACGGGGCGAGTTATTTTCGCGCTTAAATCCCTTTTACGCCACTTATTGCGTTATGTATCTTTCTCTCGGCGTTATACGCAATTCTATCTCGGTGTATATCCATCAGCTAAGTCATCGCGTTACAGCAGTGCCGAAATATCGTTCAGCAGCATCGAAAACCTTGAATGAAAATATTTTGTTGAAAATTAAGACAACGTACGTTTCATGAATTAATAAATCCAATATTTACCTTTGAAATTGAAAAAAAGAAAAATCGAGCAGTTAAAAAAGGCAACCTAGATACACCGGAGGATTTACCACGTGATTAAAATGCTTTATCGTACGAATAGATATATAATGTGTTAATTATACAATTACTTCATAAAATCGTTGAGATTCCAAATGTGCTTATTCGAACTTTACACGTCCTACTTCGGAGTTGCGAGCCTGCATGAAAGAATATATTTCAGCCCTTTGCTCCTCGCGCTTCATTTATTAAACCAGGTTAAGAAGTTTCCTCTGAATAAATTAAAACTTTTTTTGAATGACGATTCCTCTCTTTCATTGAATTCGCGAGAAATCCGAGTCGCGATGTCGTTTTTCGTTTCCTTTTTTTATTTTTACAATAATTTGTTTATAGCATTCACATCGTTTTATCCGTTGCTGTTGATTCGAAAATAATTATATCCCGTACAATGGACTTTTTTATTTTGAGTATTGCATAATAAAATCCAATGCAGTGTATTACTGAAATCCTGTATTACAAATCGTCTCATTTACAAAAAAAAAACAACTATGGAAATTCGTTTTCTCTATTCCCGTGTATATTTTCAATTATTTCTCGACCGTCATCTGTAAATCTCACGCAGATTACGCAGTAGACCGAGCGAGTGAGTGTGTGTCAACAGCTGAGCCTTATCGAAGGGAAGAAAAGGTCGCGCGCATTTTTCTGCCTGTTTAGATGCCCGAGAAAGAGAGTCTCCCTCGTATTATTTTTCCTCTCATCTCGCTCGCCACATATCGCTTTTTATCTGCCGCGCGTAACAACAACACAAACGCCCCCGACTGGAATCTTATCTCGGCAACGTTTAGAATCTGCTAGTTTATAAACTCCGGAGCTTCGATTTTATTTCCCGTGATTTAGACGCGGAGGTAAAAGGCAAACCAATAACTCAATAATCTATCGACGCATCAAAGCTCTCTCCCCCTCAGTCAGCCGCTTGATATTCCTTAGCCATTCGCTTAATTTGAAACTTTTCCAAAATCATTTTTCAAAAAGCTCATAACGTCCCTCCCTAATTTTACTCAGCGGAAAAAGGCCAAGCGGGGAGCTAACAAAACTCGAAGCCCGAGTGCGATTCTTTCCTTAAGCGCACACTCAGCTGTTTTCGAAAGAAAAATAAAAACGAGGGGGAGTCGAGCTTGCGGGAGAAAGAGCCCTCTCTCTCTCTCTTTCAGCTCCTGGCTTGCCTAAATGGCGAGGGGGATCCGCAAGCTCGCTGGCTCGAGCCAAGTGGGATAGTCGGCCGGTAGGTATAAGTCGACGCGTGCGCGTGCGGCTCCTCTAGGCGTCGCGAGGGCGGCAGAAGGGGGGCAATGAAGTAGGAGGGACGGTGCGCCGTCGAGTGAGCTTGCGCGCGCTTGCGAGAGAGAGAGACGCGGCGTCGCAAGCCGCCGGACTCGGGCTCGCGCGGCGTGACGTCACGAATCAGGCCGGGTACGTTGCGGAAAAATGTTGTCATGGCGACGACTGCGCCGAGAAATCCCAGAGAGTCGACATGAGTGAGAAAGAGAGAGAGAGAGAAAGAGAGGGATTAAAGCTCTGCTACCACTACTAACTTCTACTACTTCCTCATACACGCAACCAAGCACATATTTCGACCGAACGATTTTCTTTTTCCGAGCTTTCATTCGTATTCTAGCGTTTTGTAATCGAGTAATAAAATTGATTGGTTTGTAGAGAGCTTATATTTATTGGCAGAATCAAATTGAATTTACGGATAAGGAATAATAGATCGAAGCATATATATGTGTATCTACGTTTCATTGTCAACTAGACGGTAAAAATCTTAAAAAGACACCAGCAAATTAATCGAGTATATTCGAAAGCTCCAGAACATTTTGATGCTCGAAGAAAGTGAAAAAAAAAAGGAAGATAACAAAAAAAGAACGAAAAATTGCCGTTGCAGGGCCAAAAAAGAAAAGAAAAGCTAGGCAGCAGGGAAAATCGTGTATCTCGATCTCATCCTCGAGGAGGCCCCCCGATATCAGCGTCGCGTAATTTTCGCGCTCTCGACAGTCACTTTCTGACACTCGAGGCCCCCTCATACACCCACGACACATCGTCCTCGTACACGGCGATCCAACACCCACACTCTCTCTCTCTCTCTCTCTCCTTCAAACAAAGAGCCAAATAGGCTGGCGTAGAAGGGCTGGAAAGGGGATAAAAGTAGGGGTGTAGGATGGAAAGGATGTAAGACAGCGTGGCCTAGAGTCGAGAGAGAGAGAGAGAGAGAGAGAGAGAGAGAGAGAGAGAGAGCGAGTGAGCCTCCACATAATGATAAGGCGAATCGACGTGATCTGCCTTTGATCTCGGCGTCCGACGCTAAAGAGCATGCCACTTTCCTCGGCTCTGCTAGCAGCCCTCGCCCCCGTCTCTCCTTTCCCTCCTCGTCGTCCGGCTTTTCTCTCCGACGAGAAGACGCTCCAGAGGAAAGAGAGACGATCTTCAAGGAGAAGAAAGCCGAAAGAAACGGAGAGAGAGAACTCGAGGGAGTATAGCGGAGAAGGGGCCGATCCTCGCATTTATTGGATTTCGCCTATTCAAACGGGAATTCGTAGCGTCTCCTTTTATCGGCATCTCGAGCTTCTACCGTACGACCTCCTCCCCTCCCCTTTTTCTTTCCTTTTTTTTATGTTAATGGAGCTGCGCGCGCGACTATTGTGTTTTCTTCTTTCCTTTTCTTTTTTTTTCCTCTTATCGCTCTGAGTCTTTTCTCGATTTTATTGGAATTTGTTTATCTCGCATTGTTTAATTCTTGTTTGCAGCTTCTTTTTACACTGGACACTTTAGGCGAGTACAAAATGGAATTTGGTAATCACGAGGAATTTTAATAATAGCAGCGTTTTGTTGATTATATTTGATTTTCCTTTTCGGAAATTTCCCCTCCGGGTTTTCTATAAATTTCGTTTTATTTGTACTTTCCGTCGCTAATCGACGGTTTTATGACGGAAAGAGAGCAAATAGTAAATATAAAAAAAAGTCGAATGAGTTATTTATTCAAAGGCTCTTTACGTAAGTAAAATTTGTACATAGTCCAACTGGTATGTTTCTAATATTACATTCGTCACGTTTCCTTTTATCCGTAGTTGACGTCAATAATAATGACAGTTTGATACCACGAAGCTTTGCATTTCATTTTCATCGTCAAGTATAATAATCCGATAAGCGAAATGAATTCGTCAATATTTTCACTTCCACCACTGGATATACGTTAATTCAATGCAATAGATCTTTTTTCCTCTGTTACTTTAATGCTACACTGGCAATTTCATTAAATGCAACGTTTGGTCAATATAAATTTATAAAAAAAAAGAAAAATAAATAAATAAATCCATCTCATGGCAAAAATATTCTAGGAGAAATGCACTTGATCGAAATACGAGGAAGAAAAATTTAGTTCAGTAATCGAGTATTACGTCTGTGTACAGACGAATTAAATTCAGGTCAGTACTCAAAAATAAAATAACGTAGCCGGGAAGACGAGGACAAGCGCGACATATACACGGTAAAATGCGCGTTTTCCGATTGTACAAAGTGAATTGTCATGCATCGAACATCATATCTTCTGTTTGTATATACGCTCGACAAATGAACACGGATTTGATATTCACAACCACATACACAACGCTCGTGCCCCCCTTTTCTCTTCCGGTAGAGTTTGAATTCGCAACAAAAAAGGAAAACGGGTATTCCCACCTCTGCGAAGGATATTTTTCCGAGTCTAAACAATTTTACGACACACATTCCCCGTATTTTCAACGAAAAATCTTTTGGTAACATTATCGCTACGAAGGTTGTATAAATAAACAAAAAAAAAACATATTTGTATACATATTTTTTTCATTTCATTCTTGCTTTTACGTCTTTTCGATTTACTTCATGATTTTCGTGTGTGTGTATGTGTGTGTGTACCTTAAGCAAACTCTCGATCAGTCCGGCATTAATAGTAGCATGACACGAATAAAATTGTTACTCAGCACTAATACATGCACACGAGAACTCGGAATTATAAATAACGAAATAGTTCAATGTTGATTTTATGTGCGGCGAGGAGAATCGATTGATAAAAAAAAAAAGAAAACACAAAAAATTACCATTACGACGGGCCCACGTGACGGAGTCGCGAGCGGGAAGTTTCTTACGGGGGAGAAGAGGGGGGGTTAGCCTATACGCGTATATTTCGAATTTCCAAACGGCCAAGTTTTTCGTCGTAGTGGGTAATCGAGAATTAATGCCTCGACAAGTTCGACCTGAATTCGAACGGCTGTTTGCCTTTTTCATAGCGGGCCAACAACTTTCCTATCTTTCGCCCGTGCACATTTCAGCCCGTCCGTATACGATTCGCAACGATTCCGTATACGAACTCGATATAAATTGGATTCAAGGAATACGAAGAAAATTTATTAAAGTCAATCAACGATACTTCCTACCGCTGCGGTTATTCTGCTTAACGGTATATATTTACAAATAACTCGAGATGAAAATGCTTTCTTCCGAGTACACCGCATAAGATTTTAAAGCTGCGAGATTCTCGGCGAGCGAGCGAAGCGTTGAAATAATAAAGCACGTCGGACAAGAGCGTTTTACTTGATAAATTCTATTATGAAGATAGAAAAGGAAATACAATCGAGAAATCGAGAGAAAGAAAGTCGAGAGAGATAAAAAAATTATCAGGCCCCCCTGGACAATTATGTATTCTACATCTCGACAAAGCAATTTTCCAAAGTCTTAGAGCTTTTGAATTTTTGACCAGCCGATTCGGACGTGCCGAGAGCCGCGCGTGTCTCTCGCAGTAGGCGCCAACGGTCTCTGCAATAATGCATATTTCACGAAGAAAACTCTTTACGTGGAAGCGCAGAGAAAGAGAGAGAGAGAGAGGTTCTTTCTTGCTTTCTTTATACCGTGGCCGAGCGGGGCGACGTTGCGCTCTTTCCTTAATGATTTTTTTGTTAACCCGGCCAAAATACGACACGGCAGAGCTCAATTTGGGAAGAAAAACAAGGGAATAAAAGTTGCCGCATCAAACCTGATGGATTGTCGAACGATATTTGTTTCTATTTGGTTCGTCTTTTTTTCAACAAAATTACAAATTCAATAATAAAGTTCTTCGTTTAAAAGTTTGATTCCATTGGTTAAGTATATATAAATATATGTATATGAGCGAGCTCGGTTCAATGTCCTATATACTTAGCCTTTCATTCCGTATCTAGGTCAGTCGGAATAAAAGATACTTTTGATTTCGAATTCATATCGAACGAGAGCGAGAGAGAGTCTAGATTGCCAAAACTTACTATCCTCGTAAATTTCAGCGAAAGAAGCCTAAATGTGTAATTTACTCGGATGAAAAAAAAAATGAAGAATAGCGTAATATTTTCCAAATTAACAAATCTTCTGGGTCACTTCGTATAAACCTCGACAAGCCGGCATCTTTATACGCAAAGCCGTACGCGAGCTTGCATAAGTATGCAAGCACGAACATTCCACATACGCACTACAAGCATCCAGAATGAATAAGTTAACCACTCAACGGGAAAACATAAGGGTAAACGAGCTGAGATTGGGGAACTTCTTTTCTCTGCAACTAATTAGAAACGATGCAAGCTCTCGGAAAGCTCGTGTAGAGCTTGGCTATCAACTCGATCCCACTGAGAATCACAAATTGCCTTGGCTCTCGGAGTCGCGTCATCGGTTCGAACCAGAAGGGGCCATAGAGAAAAGTGGAAACGCGAAGAGCAGCAAAGTCAAATACACGCACAGAGAGAGAGAGAGAGAGAGAGAGAGAGAGAGAGAGAGAGAGAGAGAAACCCGTCGCAACAATCTGCAAAGTGCGGGGGTGGTGGGCGCTTCTTGCGAAAATCGCAAACTAGCGCAGCATTGGCATAGACGCTAAGGCGAGCATAGCGCAAAGCTCTGCTGCACGTGTGTGTAAGTGTGTAAACGAGCTAGACGCACGAACTTTGGCGCATGTATACGCGAGCCGTTGGCGGCGGCGATACACCCACACCTATAAGTCCAAACACACGGGTGTAATAATAGTAGCAGCAGTAGTGGTGCCAGTAGTATGTAGCAGTCGTCGTCGTAGTCTCGCTGTTTTTCTCTCTGGCCCGCAAGGTTCAAGGACGGATTTACTATGGGATCAATACCGGTTTTGCGGTCAAACGAATCTCCAAATGAAGCGCGGCATGTATACACACGAGCGTCGCGCGCGAGCCACGACGTCGTCGACGTCGGCGGCGGTGGCGTCGCTGTAGACAGCAGCCGAGTTCTAACTCTCCTACCCTCATATATGCGCGCGCATCTGGTACGTAGAACGAGGAGGAGGAGGAGGAGGAGGGGATGCCTTTCCGCGAAGTGCACTCGACAGCCCGGCGACGGCTAGGCCTCCTTTTCTTCGCCTCCTCTTTTCTTTCTCCGCTCGCTTGGCGCACCCTACTCTCTCTAGGCCGACCTCTCTCTCTCTTACTCGACACAGCGAGTTACCTCCTCCCACACGTATATATATATGAAAAAGCGAACTGGTTCGCCGGGCGACTGGAGCTCTCTCCCTCGGCTGCGGGGCCGAAAGAGCAACGGCGCCGAAAGCAGCAGCAGCGGCAACTGTAGCGCACAGGAGGAAGAAACAATACGCTTCTCTCTTTCACTCGCGAGCTTTTATTTTCTCGCCCCGCTACGATTTCGGGGTACAAATGCGGAGCTTATAATGGCGGCTGGCGCACACAAAGTGCACGCGCGGAAACTTTGCCGGTCTTTCTCTCTCTCTCTCTCACACACACACTCCTTTTACATAGCGTTTCTTTCTTTTTTGTTTTGTCCTATTCCAGCGCATAGAGCTTGCGTCGGCCCGGGAGCTTTTTTTTTCTTTCCACACTTTCCCACTCGACGCGAGAGACTGGAGTGTATTAGCGCGTTGTTTACGTGTTCGAGTGCTGTTTTTCACGCGCGACCGCATTGTGCGAGGAGACTCTTTCGAGGGCTTTAGCTCACCCCGATCTCTCTTTTTTCCCTTATTCTTTGGCGGCTGAGACCGCAGTATACAGTTGGCCGACCGAATTGGCCAGAAATCGCGTGGGTTGTATTCTCTCTGCCCTTTTTTGGAAATCGTTACGCGGTTAAACGAAATTTCATTTTCGTTGAGAAACTGGGAATCGTGGCTGGTTAATTGCGTTTTCGTTGTTTCGAGAGAAATAAAAGCACGAGGTCGATCGTTCAAAAGAAAAGAAAAACAATTGCGGTTATATGCAAATGCAATTTCGTATATGCTTGCGTTTTACCAAAATTTTCATT
The DNA here is from genome assembly GCA_030522585.1 of Anagyrus pseudococci. Lineage (NCBI taxonomy): Eukaryota > Metazoa > Arthropoda > Insecta > Hymenoptera > Encyrtidae > Anagyrus > Anagyrus pseudococci. The sequence goes on along the minus strand of JAPYYQ010000012.1, from coordinate 167,092 downwards.
GTTGCCGTAAAACTGCGTAAATACGACAAGATACACTTTTTTTTTGCAAGTAGGACAAGCGTTTAAACAGTCGGGTGTATAGTAGAGTGTGTGTGAGTGAGAAAGATAGAGAGGCAAGAGTCGAGCGGCGCGAGTGCATTCGAGGCCAGGTATAGTCGTATTAATCGTGCCACGGTCGCTTGCGCGCCCCATCATAATTCCCCCCTCCCTGACCCCTCCGCTCGCAGCTCGCGCACAATCTGTCTTTTAATCAAGCAAAGTTATTGCATTTCGATTCGATTGAATAATTCATTCCGAGACACTGCTGTACTCTCCCAGCTACCCCTTTACCCCCAACAATCTCTACACAATACGACGCCACATTGCGTAAACACATGTTTCCCCTCATCCCCCATCCTCTTTTTTTTTTATCGGTTGATTCGCAAAGCAGGACAGTCATATCCGCATGCGATGCAGAAATTTATCGCTCGGAGCGCACGACCCCCCGCGCGCGCGTGTGTGTAGACTGCCTGAGAATCGCGGAAATCGAAACGCTAACTTTCTGGCGCAAAATACGCTTGTCACTCTCTCTCTCTCTCGCTCTTCCTCACCCCCTTGTTCTATACGTATCGTTTTCTCGGAAGACGACCGCAATAAAAGCGCGTCGTTACTGCCTTACCAGCCGGCTATTACAATTGACAACTGACACAATTTGCACTTTCCTCCCCCACCCCCCTGTCCCTCGATAAATAATCAATGAGGTCAATTTAACAACATAAAAAGAAAAAAAGAATAAAGTAATAGCAAATAGATTTCGGGCTAATTACGACAAAATTGTGCTGGTAATAAATTTTGATATATACCATATAATGCGGTAATAATGCCACGATTTTATTTTATGATCTTCAACGTTGTACCTACTATCCCCCTAATCAGTTGTCATTCATGATATTCCTCGTTGTACATATTAAAGCTACTCGTTCAGGTACACGATAACGTCGGGCATTTAGATGTACAACCAGTCGAGCGTGTGGTTCGTCGAAAAACAAAATCAATATTTGAAATATGTATTACAGGCTATTTCCATCGAGCAAATATTCCGTGAAAATTGTTTTCGAGAATAATTATTCTTCGTTGTAACAAAAAAAAACTCTTCAAACAGTTTGGAAATTGCCCGTTGAACAATTGATTAATCATTAACAACTCGGCATATCCTTCTCTCTTTAACAATATCCGTCGAAAGTCCATTTCAATTCTCCCTGTACGAGCAATATGCCCGAGAAGGGAGAGGGGCGTTTTTACGCGGCCCGCAAAACTGGCCAGGACTGAGTAGGCAAAAGGAGGAACCGCAGAAGGGGCGAAATACCGGATAAATCGAGGCGAGTAGGCGCCTCGTTGAACCTTCATTTCCCGTTGCAGGATGACGCATTAACGAGCCCGACCGGCGCTCTTTCCTCGATATATCGGCCTCCCCCGTTTTACCCCAATGCTGCTGCTGCTACTACTGAGCCATCGACCTTCATTTTTCGAATCACCTGCTTGCGTGCGCGTGCGCGCGCCCCAGCCGTTGTTGCGTGAGAGAAGACATTAGGCATCGGGGGGGAGGGGGGAGGGGGGAAAGTACGGTGATACTTGTTGTTTGTCTTGCTTATTAAAAGTGTGATAGTGTAGCGGCGGAGGAAGTTTCTCGCCGAGAGAAGCGCGTGGAGGGGCTTTGCTTTTTTTCTCGCCCCCCCTCTTTTTCTATTTCAGCTCTCCATTATACGAGCAACGTGCGCGAAGACGAAAGTTTTTTATTTTATTTTAACGCTTGATTGATTTCGATTATATGGCGCCCAGTCCGGGGGCTTGCTATTCTGTTGCGATCGATATTTTTTTAATTAAACTTTTCCAACTTTATGGTTTTCTTCGCATTGATTTTTCTTTCTTTTCAATGGCGCCTGCACAGAACAGGATATTGAGCAAGAATTGATTGAAAATATTGCTTTGATAATGATAACTGCTGAACTTATAAGTCGAACAAAATTTCGAAGAAAAGTATACTTCTAAAATGTGTTTTGTTAAAAATACCGAAAAGATCTATTTTTCATGTTTACACTATGAGCTTTTCTCTTTTTAAACAACTAAGCAATTGAATCGAGCCTTATTAAAACCCGTATCACCATATAACGTAGTCTGAAACAGGATCCCCATGACCTAGACTCCGAAAAATTATAAAACCCAAGGATCGATATAAATCACACGAGCCATAAAATCTCGTGTGCCCAAGTTTCAAATTGTTTGAAACGATAAAACTCGATACTAAATGCTAATATTGTCTCGTATATTTTTACATACTCTCATAAAAATATGTATAAAAGGCTTTTAAAAAAAAAAAGAACAACACGGGAAAATTTCAAAAGGCGCAATACTACAAAGCGCAATATAACGTAAATGACAGAAGAAAAGTATGAAAAAAGAAAAAAAAAGAGCTAAGATAATAAATACGGTAGTGTACTATTCGCAAAGCTCAATATCCAAAGCAAAGTAAGCACGCTCATCTTGCAAGCCTTGTGTGCGTGTATACTTGTAGCTGTGTGGGTGTACCGGTGCCACTGCGCATGAACCCAACTGCCGTAAAAACTACCCACGGCATCGGGGCGCGACACCAAGCGCTCTCTCTCTCCCTCTCAGCCACTTCATTCGCTGGAAAACAAAGAAGCGAGAGAGAACGGCTCGGGGGGATAATTGGAAAAGAAGAAAAGACCTCGAGATCTCCGGAGCCGCGCGCGCGCGCGCGGGAGAAAAAAAATCAAGACGGCTAATCCAGAAAATCCGAGCCAGTCGAATCGTCGGTTCCGAACTTCGCTTTTTGCCCTTAGCCAGAAAGGATTGAAGAAGAAAGAAGGAAAAAAAAGCAGCAGCAGCGCGCGCGCGCCGGAGCAAAAAGCGACGCCAGGAATTCGACCTGCTCGGCGTCACGCACGACGGAACACTTGGAAAGCAGGTTGCAGTACGCCTCCCACCCCACCCAAGCTCGGAGCGTGTATACGCTGGCGCGAAATCGATAGAGCCACGAGAACTATTGGGTTCGCGAGCGGACTTTGCTCGGCGATTATAACGTATGCAGAGCGAGAGAAAGAGAGGGTGTTAGCGAATGAAATTCGGCTAGTTGGATGTAAAGTAGCTTTTGGCTTGGCGAGAGGGAATATAAAGAGGTGAGAAAAATAAGCGCTCGATTATTCGGGATTTCGGTCTGACTTATGTCGGATTCTCTCGAGCCGAGTTACCGCATGAAGTGACCGAATTTATGATGGTTTTAGAGAAATTCGTTGCTGCGCGGCCCTCCGTTTTTTTTTTTGCCTCCCCGAGTCAGCATACGTCTACGAAATTTAGGTTACGCTGGAAAATTACTTTATACTGAAAAATAAGAACGCGTACGCGCGTACGATTTATAAGTAATTCGCGGAAAGCACAAACTTATGGAATATTCAAGCCAAAAGGCTCGAGAAAACGCAGGTCGAAAAAGGAACACCTTAAACGCGCACGGCCGACTATACTCGGAATTTTCTACTGGAACGGAAATACAGCTGTATAAGTTTAATACCGGTGACGAATACACAATTTTTTTATAGCTCTACACTCGCATTTCCCGATTTTAACGCTTCCGAGAGTTGCCTGCGAATGCTACGAGAGCAACTCGTCGTTGTGCAAATCAAAGTTACACCGACGTAAAGGAATCATCGACCACTGCGATTCGATTCGAAAGAAATTCAATTTTGTTGCCCCACCGGGCAAGGGTCCGTGGGAAATCGAGGAGGTTAACGGTGACCTGTCCGCAGCCGAGTGTACACCGCGAGGTAAATAAACGAATCGAGCAGTCGCTTAGAAGAGACGAAACATTTGCAGTAGGAGAGAAGAGAGGGATTGAATGCATATTTAATTTTTTGTGGGGGCTCTTCATATCACTCCGATGAGAAAATATAGAAGTAATGAAAACGGAATTATTTATTCAGAGAAAAAAAGGTGCGAATCGGAGAGTAAAACTTGTGCAAAGTGAAACGAATAACCCGATTTGTTCTTCACGAGCCGAGGGGAGCAATAATTTCTGCTCGGATCCTTATTAGGTGAACTCGGTCGAGAAGAAAAAAATAAACAGCAAAAAATAAAAGAAGGAGGAAAAGAAAGGCAACCGAGCGACTGCGGGGAAAACGTCGCGCGGAAACGAATTTATCGAGATCCACTCGTGTAGATTTATGCGCGGCTGCTTTAGCTCGCGCTTAGCAATGGGGAAAGGAAGTGAGAAGGTTAAGCTAAGACGGGTATTTATCGAAATTTATTTGCGGCTACGGTCGAGCATTAAAAATGCACGTCGAAAGAAAAGACGTTCTGCGTCGTTTTTTCTTTCTTACTTTCGTTGAGTAGTCAAAATCGGTTATTGGCAAATCCGAAAAATTATAAGCGCTTGCGTGTAAACAACGAAAAAAAAAAGGGAAAATCGATACGTCAAACGGAAAGGCAGCGTTGGATTAATGCCCCGATAACGCCCATCAGCCGCGTAACTCTTTTCTCCAAAACTTTGATTGACGCACATCAAACAAAGCCAGTCTTCCCTTCACAATGGCGTTGTTTACTTTCATCCTCCTTTTCTTTTTTTACGTCGCCTCGCGTCCACCGTCCAAACATTTTTTTTTCTCCCCCGCCGCCCATCGTATTTTCATTCGCAACTTTGTTGTAATAAGATTGTTGAATCGGTAAGAGGAAACTTAGCACTCCGCCTTCTTTTTTTTCTTCATCCCTTTGAACTTTAGTTTTCTCCCAGCCGAATTTATATACAGATATACATTTTCCATCGCATTAATCAAACTTCTTTTCCCACGCGTAACGTGCGTCAGCAATAAAAAAAAAAGGGAGGGAAAAAGAAGGCCAGCTGCCGGTGGTTCTAAAAGAAGACCAAAAGGGAAAACGAGTAAAAGCGATAAAAAGAAAGCCAGGTATTTCTCCAAATGCCAAGGTAACGAGGAGCTTCGAGTGAATACAAGCCGAGCAGCCTTTAATAAGTAGACAAGCAAAATCAAATTCTTTAACGACAAAGCACCACAGACGTATTACTCGGTTCGTCCGCATCAAGGGACTTCTGGCGACTCGCTTGCTGAGAAACGTCGATATATGTGCGAGGAGCGCGAGAAAAATATGGAGTTCACGCTCGGAACATCTGCGCCAGCGCTGCAATAAAGTATAAGCACGTCCGTTTTCTATTGGACGACGCGCGCAGAAAAAAGGCCAAAGAACACGAAATTTTACGGCCGAACAGTTTTAAGGGGCAGGCCTGTGTTGGGGGGGGGGGGGCGGGGGGGGGGATAAAGGTACTTCGTTATGGGAGTGAAATCGGGTTGCGCTCGAAATTTATATCCCACTGCGGCCGACGCGGATTAATTGCGCCGGAAACGCGGGGAGTAGAGGGGGAGAATCGCTCGAGAGCCAATTAAAATAATGCCAGCGAACGTTTTTGCATATTCCTGTACATATATATACGTCGAATCGGTGGCGATTAAAAAAAGGGTTTGTGCTTTTTCAACAGATAAAATGGGACGCATTATTTTTTATTTCCGCTACGTGCGTGCACTGTCAGGTGTATCAAACTCGATGCTATGGGACACACGTGACACTATACGTGCTCAGCGATTCTCAGGTCAATATTGACTTGTTTATCGAGACTAGCTGAAGCGGTAAAAAGCAAAATTTTTTTTTCGAAATTCCCAACCACGTGAACCCAAACGAAATGCTCAAGGGTTGGTCACAATATCCGTTCAAACTGTAAGCATTTAATCAACGATAATGTTTAATAGCCGTGATTGATAATCCGAGTCTGCTAGTTCTTGTTAATTTAAAAGAAAAAAATGACTTTTTGACTTATCTCCAATCCCTAATATGACGCGTCATCACGGAAAAATCAAAAAGGTACATAAAAGAGAGAGAGAGAAAGAGAGAGAGAGAAAGGAAGGTAGGGGGAGGGGAGAGAGGCAATCGAGACTCGTGCTGGAAAGGTATAGATCGCCGGTGAAGCGTCAAGAAAGAAGCCAGTGACCTCTAACCGGCCGTCTAGCTATCACGCCCATAAACCTACCGCGAGAGCCCAAATTCAATCTCACCCCTCCGCCCCCCCCCCCACTTTGTGCCGCGCAAGCTTTCAATTATGAAATCGGCCTATAAAAGCACACAACAGCAAGGGAAAAAAAGAATGGCCAGACCTTCAGCAGCCGGCCGGTGTACAGGGGTGGGGGGATGAGTGGCAGCGATAATCGCTGAGGCACGATTAATCAACGTCGTACGCAGCGGCTGATCGATTTCCGGCTGGTTGCGTCTCGCTCTCTCTCTCTCTTCGCTCGACGCGTCGAGGCGCAAGCTCGATCGAGCCGATCGTTATATATACAGAGAGATAGAGAGAGATAGAGAGGGAGAAAGGTCCGCAGACGTGGTCAGTAGTGTAAGAGCCCCCACAGCCGCCGCCACAAGCCAAGAGCCCTGGGGGATGCTACATTATTTATGTGCCGCGAGCCGGCGGCTCTTATACGGACCGCGGCGACCGTAAACCTTGGGATACGGCGAATTTATCTGCTTTGGCTACACACACACACACTGCTACTCCTACTGCTCTCTTTAGCCTACTACTCCCCTATACGACTCTACCACTCTTTCTCTCTCTCTCGGCTTTATCTTTGGTCTGGCTTGGGTTATTGCAGTCGAATTGGAACGACTTCTGGGGGAGGGGGGGAGAGAGATTCTGGCACGCGGTTGTCTATACACACTGACCGATATACATCTACGGACGTATATATACCTTTTTCGGCGATAACTGGCGAAGGAGCCGTGTTTGTTTTATCTGGAGCACACGAGCAAAGAGAAAGAGAGAGCGAGAGAAACTCAGCCACTTGATGGTATGGCTCGCAGCAAACGAGTCTATATGAGCTCAGCGCTTCTAAGCTGCTTACTGCCAACTTACACGTGTCATTTTTAAGCAACTCCACCGAGAGACCTAGATTCATCAAGCCGCGGCCGTTTATCGATGATTTCATGCTAATTGTTACTTTAACCATTACCCTAAGCGACTCTCTTTTCCGTATTCAATTTGAATTTCGTGAATCGACCTGATTATAACGTACTTCTTTATCAACAGCCAAAATGAAATACAGTAACTCTGTACCTAAACTATTCGTTGAAAGGTTAAATTTTATTCTCTATATAAGAAACGTAACTATTTCGTTTTCTAAACCCATATGTTCGGAAAACAGCAAACAAAAATAAAACTCCCGCGATTCTCTAATCGTCTGCACGTACGTAGCATGCTTTAAAAAAAAAAGGATAATTAAATAAATAAAACGGAACACAATAAAACTGCGTAGATGTTTGGGCGAAAGGTTAGCCGAGGAGAGGCTCGCAGGAGTCTTAGCTCGCTGTCAATCTAAATTCATAAACCGCTCGAAACGAGAGATGGGCTACTAACCCAGATTCAAGAAGGTCATATCCCTCTCTCTCTGTCTTTCTCTCTCTCTCTCTCTCGCTCGCGTCCGACTTCGTCTCTCGCCCCCGCGCAAGTTTAACCGGGTGGGTTGAGAGGGTGGTAGTGCGCGCTCGCGCAGTTGCACGGGGTGGAGCTGGCTGGCCTCTTTTAACGACGCGCTCGGGCCACGGCGCGCCCGACAGCAGCAGCAGCAGCGGCGGCGAACCAACGCGTGTGCATGCGCGGCCGCGAGAAATTACAGCCAACGTGTGTGTTTACGTGCTGGCACCCCCTCATCCCTTCCTCTCTGGCTTTCGTTTCAGTTAGCCTTGTTTTTTTTTCACGCATTGTTCGCCATCTCCCCCCTCCCCTGACCCTATGCAACGGCTCGCGTGCACGAGCGAATGCTAGCTTTCCTTAGCAGTTAATTTAAGCCAAAAGTTGGAAAGGCTGCCATTGGCGTGACGACGCTATGCAGCGAGAGAGAGAAACGATATTCGCGCCCTCCCTTAGACGTACGACTTTGCCTTAGCATCGCGATATTGTGACATAGGGATGGAAATTGCGCGCTTAAACTTGCGCCGGTGGAAAGCTCCGTCGCCGCGACTTTCGTTCGACTTGCATTCCAACTTTGTAAATGAAAAATATTGGAGATTTTGTTGTTGTTGTTGTTGTTGTTTAGCTTCACTTGGTAGAATTGCTCTTACCTTTCGATTTTGTACTCGGGAGGTAAGAAAAGAATAGAAAATTGTTTATTTCGCGATAAAATTCGTTAATTGATTTTAATTATGAAAATTGGGCTTTTTAAAGATTCATAAGCTACGAGCGATGTACGTAAAATAAAGTCACAAATTTTGCATTTCTTTAGTTTTTTTTCCTTTTTTTTTTTCTAAGATCTCATGTTAATTCGAAGTATAAGTTATTACATACCACTTAGTCGCACGCGACTGCATTAGCTCTGCCGGGGCTTTTAAATAAAAAAGTTTCGAGCAACTTTCAGCACGGAAAATTTTGCTCGTTTTATAATTTAATACTTTGAAAATGTTTTTTAAATAAATGTGATACATAAATTTTTTCGTTCGATTTCGTTTTTATAGTTTTACGAGCAATTTCGAATATTTCAAAAGATAAAAGAGGCAAGCGAGAGTTAGCGTGAAAATATGCAAAGTTTCTTTTTGCTCGGATGCATTGCATACCAAAAAAAAAAGAAAAAATTTCAATTGCATTAAAGCTACTTTATAACGTGGCATTATGAATACGAAAAATTGCTGGATCAAAATTGCCAAAGGAAAGGACAGAACGTATATTCTTTAAAATTACGTAACCCTACACTAAATATTAGTAATTACAGTTTTCATTGCTGATCATTATCATATCCGCATTGCCATCGATTTTTTCCCCTTTTTTTTTTAAGTAGTACAAGAAATTACGAAAATTTTTTGCACAAGCCTTTCTCATTATTCCACGTCTCATTATTTGACACCGCAGTTAGGAAAAAGTATTACACACTTTCAACAGTACAATTTTACGTTACTACTAACCTTACAAAGAAAACCCCGCCCTCATTAGCATTACGCAGTTACAAAGGTAGATAAAAAGAAAAAAAAAGCTCGGTAATCACTAAAAAATTTACCACTCGAAGAAACACCCTCAAGAAAATATTCTCCCAAAGCCATCCAAAGTAATTGCGTGATCATTTTAAAATTGAACAGCAGCTCACACCCACACGCCCGGGGTACACCTTAAACGTCGAAACATCCACAACGTGCGAGAGCTTCCCCTCTTCCCAGCCCGAGAAAATTCCCCAACACCAGGTCATGCATAAGCAAAGAAGACTAGCGCGTAGAGCAGCTCTTCCAAGGCGGGCACCCCCTCTGTGAATTCCCATGCGACACCAACGACAATATACACGCTCGGGTGGGGGTGTAAGAGGCCGAGGCTGGTGGTCTTTAAAAAAAAAAATTGTGCCGACTGCGTACGACTGCTGCACGGCCGTAAGTAAGGTCTTTTATTTTCTTTCTCTCTCTGGCTGTTATCTGGCCACCAGGTCGGCTGCTGTGCCACTGCTGCTGCTGGTTAAAATGTGCTCGTTGAAACGAGCGCTTTGTGAGCCGAGAGATGTAGGGGGTTGACGCGCGGGACTCGTATATACGTTTTTTTTGTACACGTGAACTTCTTCTCTCTCTGCCGGCTCATCTACAGCCATACAGGCTTATGTTTGATGTTTATTTATAATGAAACTCGCTCGAGAACAGGAAGGAATTTATTTTTGCGAGCTTTTTAAACTGCATGCCCAAGCGTTTTTATTATTAATAAATCGGACCCCCTGACGCTAATAAAATTATTCTTCGTTTTTTTTAAAGCACACAAGAAGTTGAAATGGTGTTATGAATGGAATCCGTCGGGGATATAAATAAGAAATGTTCATTTGGCAAACAAGAAAGTTAAACATTGCGGTATAAAGAAGTCGCGGCGTGTATAACTTGATGGTAGAGTTATCCAGCGTCATAGCACGGGCTGACTAGTGCCGGACTTGCACTACTTAATGTCGTCAGACTCTATAAGAGGCGGAGCAGAAAACTTTACGGTGCGAACGGCAGTGTATATACGTGGCTGTACAGGTTTTTAGGCACGTGCCTGTGCCTACGTTTGAAAACTTTTCAACTAACAGTGTCACGTTTCTTTAGCGCTCGCTTTCATCTCGCTCGAGAGAAAAACTTGGAATTCTTAAACTTTTTCGTTTTGTCGTTTCTTTTTTCATTCTTTCAAAATTGTTCGTATTCCATTTCTTACGACGTCAATTGTTCCTTCGATTGAAAATTGTTAATCTTTCTCGGGGAAGCAATAGGTTCGGCGCTTCGTCAAATGATTTTGCAAAGCTATAGGGAAGGAGAGCGTCAAAAAGCCTAAAGGCAATTGGATCGTGAAAAGCTTGGGACGGAATCGGCGGAAGAGTCGAGCTTGGTGAAAATTGAGTTTTCGTTTTGATAGCCTCCGGAGTCCCTGAGTGACGTGTGTGATCTAGTGTAGTCATGAATATCGGACGCCAGCGTAGCTTACTCGAGCGTTTGTCGGGGCAAACGCTATTGCGATTAGAATCAATCATTTGACGTTGAAAGGGATACGAAATATACACTGACGTTTTCCTTTTCCCCCTTTTATTTCCTTTTTTTTAATACGCGCGTAGATTAGAAATTTTTTTGAAAAAATTTCAATATCGAGAAAATTTTTGTAATCATTATATTTATAATAATTTATAATAGTAATTTATATGCTTATCGATCACGTGGACGCTTTAATATTAGAATGCAATCGATGTGACCTCGCTACGTGACGGCATAACTATCTAATATGATGATACACTCCATATTCGATTAATACTTCATGCAGATGATAAGGACATTAAATTTCAATATTGCCAGAGATAAATACGTAAATATATAATGCATTGCTTATAATTTTTGCTTTCCCATTTTCGATTTTGTTCCTTTTTTCGTTTCGCGGCTATAAAAATGTTTAGAAATTTATCAATACACGCCTACGATCAATCGCGCACTTCATAAAATAACGAATCGCAGCTCTCGATAGAGATTTACATAGAGAGGTATACGTAAGAGTTATGTATTTTCCAGGTCAGAAAGTGTAAATCTTTCGAATATACTACAGCAACAGGTTTTCATATTAAATCAAACATTCTTATTCGAGCTGTCTAGAACGTATGTGATCCTCGCGCTGGCTAAGTTCATAGATGATCCCTCGCGCTAGACCATCGATAAACTCGCTATACACGTACACAGCGATGTGATAGGCTATTGAGGTGGTTGGCATAAAAACTGGCTTATTACGCTGTTGGTTAGAAGGAAGGCCTGAATCGACGAGGGAGGAGCGAAGGGTCGATGGTAGCGCTGGGAGGAGCAATTTCGAGGCGCCGCGGGCCAGACGAAAGAGGCCGCTGCTCCTCTAACCCCCACGAATACACAAGACGGCGAGAAAGTTTTTCCCGGGCGTAGAGAGGCTCATTCGTATTCCGTACCTAATTCCGTGGGAATATATAATATATACGCAGGTGTGTGTACGTGTACGCGGAAACTGCCGCTGAGAAATTAAATGCCGACGCCCGAAATGTACAGACGGCGAATAGCCGTTTCTATATATTTCTTTCGATCTCCCTTTAACTCGCCCACGCGCTTATAGCTAACGGGAGAGAGTCTCGTGCAAAAGAGAGGAGAATATCAGCGGCCAACGAAGGAATAGCTATAATCTCTTTGCGAGGAAGGGAGGTTGTTTCATAGGATAACAGCTGATAATTAACGTTATTTCGCAAGGTCGAGAGCGAAGGCCAGGTGTTGCGCGAAGATGAAAGAAATATATTTATTTTTTTCTGTTGTAATATTCAATGTAATCTACAATTCTCGACAAGTTTTAATTTTTATTTTTCTAATCAACACGGTTCTATTTATAATGAGTTTGAGTTTCTTTACGATTTTCATTTACAGAGTCAAATTTTCCTTTGAATTTAATTTAAAGGTGGATTTTTTTAACGTAATATATAAGGCAGAGATACATTTTTTCAGTGTGCACTTTCGTATATCAAATTAAGGAAAATAAGTAACTTATGAATTTTGACTGGCTTCAAAATAGGGCCATGTAACTAAATCAAATTAAGAGATATTTTAAAAGTATAAGTAACAGAAGTGTTAAAATATTTTTACCAACGATAATGCACATACGACAATGCACGTCTGTACCAATTCTATTATTACTTGAAAATTATTCTTTTTTAGTCTTTTTCCAACGTAATTTTTCAAAACCGTCCAAAAAAGAATCTCATAAATTAATACAGAAAAAAAGTGGAAAATCCGTTAAAAGTAGACTATATTTGAGGTCGCGAGGGCAGGAATATTTAAAGCCCGAAATCTGGGCAGAGCAATGCATTAATAATGAGAATGTAAATTATGTCAATCGAAGAATTTTATTTCATTTCATTATTCTAATAATCGCATAGTTAACCATTTTCATAACTCCGACACATACATCGTCGTTTCGAACTCTTGAAATTTCATCTATATTACCGTTATCCAACACCTATTATTTCAGCTCGTTAAAACATTCGTGAATTAATCAAAAGTAAAATTTCGAAAAACTAAAATAAAACGTCACCGTTTGACCTTACAATTTTCCGCAATTACCAGTTGAATCGACAAATAAAAAAACAGCGTCACAATTTCCGAAATTTCAAAGCCCTACGCAAAGCTCGGTTTTTCCTCTCGCGCCTGGTATATAACGTGAGAAATTGGCTTAATCCGGCGAGCGCGATAATAATGCAAAGCTGCGATAAATCATTATCCTCTGGCTGGCGCTGTAAATCGATTACGCGTAGAATAACGCGCGCGAGAACGCAATTTTTCGCGGCTCGTTTGCGTTCGTTCATTAGCGAGGAAACTGCTAGAGAGGTGGGGGGTAGGTAGGCGCGCACAGATTCTCGCGCGAAATAATTAACGCAAATGCAATTTATCGACTCTGGCGCGAGAAAGGGGGAGAGCCTAGGGCCGCGCGCGTTTTACGGCCCACTCACTTTGCTTGCTGAAATATTAGGCTTTTCATTCGATTAACCGGAATCGTCGAGCTTGCGCAGCTTTAGCAAGCTCCGGAGGCGTACGGCGTTTTATTTAAGGGGCTCGTAGCTAATGGCAAAGAAATTTTTTACTTCGAACGCATATCGAATTGGGAGGGGCGGGGAGGAGGAGTTGCGCTTACGTAACGTGAAAAATTTATTTTCACTCGAGATTGTCTGCGTATACACGTTATCCGTGGTGGAGGGGTGAGAGGGGGATATGTACGTCGGCCCGCATCGAGCTTTTTACGCGGAGAAATTTCACGTGAATATTTCAAGCGGACATATACCTGGAAGACGTTACGTAAGACGCGGGCTGGGAGTTGTAGAAAATCTCGGTATTATTTTATGAATTTCAAGAATACACGGGCTGAAATTAAATTTTTAAAGGGGCATAACGGTTATTAAGAGAGAACAAACATGTGTGTATTACGGACTTAAAGACAGCTTCGACGTTTGGACAAAAAAAATGTATGTTTGTTTATACTTTAAAGCGGATCTAAATCTGGCGGGTCCGAGGGAAACTAGTTAAAAAGTTGCCATACGCGGTGTTTAATTAATTTGCCGCTACTTTTCTTTCTCTCTCTCTCTCTCTCTCTCTCTCTCGCGGCCTACTACTGCTGAATAAATAAACGCACGGATGGAAAAATAAATCTTGATGTAAATAAAGGCCGCGCGCTGCGTTTATTAATATCCACAGCAAGACCGGAGAAATTGGAGACCTTAAAGAAATTTCGCTAAAGTAATGCAGACACACATGAGAGAGAAAGAGAGAGAGATTGGCCGAGGTCAAGAAAAGTCGATAGCTCAATTTGCTTCGGAGTTTCGTATAATAAAGTACGCGATGGAAATGCGCATGGCTAGAGAGAAAATGTATGTGTATATACGTATATATAATTTGAGTGTCTATCGTTTGTAGATTTTAAGGTGTAATTCTCCCCTGTGATTTTTCAGTTGCACGTAACGCGGGGAAACAAATTGAAATATCGATTCGCGGCCCGACCTCGCGTAAGGCTTTTATTCTTAACTTTTACTTTCTGTTAAAAAAAAAAGGTAATCCCACAGCCTTGGCTTTTTTCAGGTATTAATAGCAATATACAAATATGTTTTTTCTGTTTCCTTTTTTTTTTAATATCCTAATCAAACCAAACTCATGCTCTCGTGAACAGCGAAACTTTTTTTTTCCACCCTCATTGAAACTGTTATACACACGTCCACGCTAAGTTGGTCAAACTAAAAACTACTTTCGCCGCTGCACGTATATGAGCTACTGCTGGTTATTAAAATTTTCAAAATAAAAAAAAATTGAAAAAAAGAGACCCGCACACATCAATAAAACATGAAGTTGCGCGGTCTATGAAGTTTAATCAATAAGCCGCCCCCCAAATCTGCATATTTATAAAATCCTACGCAAGAATAAGACAGAGTTAAGGCGGGGGCAGTTATGTGTATTCTTAGCAATATTATTCGCAGCGCTATAAGCAATGCTACAACGTCGTTCCGACTTATTCCGAAGCAGTTCCTATTTCGGCATTAATCGAAGCTAAAATTATCCAGGCCCTTTGTAGCCGCTAAAACTGGAAGCTTATAAAGCGGATAGCTCCCTCCCTTTTACCCGCCCCCTCCGGTTGCCGGTACTTATCGTCGGATAATCGAGGCGCCAGGCGTGTACGAAACTGCAAAGCCAAGGGGTTGCCCGCAAAATTGTCGAAGCTCGCATGCGAAGAGGACGATCGGTGGAGGAGGGGAAGGGAGAGCGATGTATATATAGGTGGGGGGGGGGATGCGGAGAGTCGGTGAGCTTTACGTAACCCATACGTGTCGTGTGCTGCGCGGGATCGACGGGGGCGGCTATACTGGCACACGGCCGGTCGTGTGTAGGGCTCTCTCTCTCTCTCTCGAGCTGGCGGACACGCGCGCATAATGCACACTCTCACACGGGGACCCAGGGGGGGGGCTAACGTATTTATAACTTTCCGACGGACGTCAACTTCAGGGACGCGCCCGACGCTGCCGATAATATCAGCTGTGTACGCTCGGCTGCCCCCTTATGCGCCTCGACGACGACGACGATCGGGCTCTCCACTGCGAGCTCTTAATTGCATGGGGAGAGGAGGAAGGCCGTATACAGGAAGCACCGGGAGAACATGGTGGAGGAGATTGGGGGGGGGGAAAAGATACTTCCTTTACCTTGGGAAAATGGAGGTGGTCAAGACGTGCGCTGGCAACGAGTTTCGCAATGCGAAATTTCCTAGGTGTGTGTATAGACTGCACGTGTGGACCAGTCTCGGACGAACACGTTCGCGAAGATGTTTACTTAGAGAGGGAGTGAGCGTCCGGGTTAGAAGAGAAATGTCAGTTTGGTGGAAATGAGAACGGCCCCAGGCGAGAGCAGGCACAACTTTATCACTGTTCTCTCTCTGCGACTTAATTGCCTGCTCTGATTAAAATGGACGCTTTCTTTCTTTATCTGGATGGATGTAATTTTATAACTATTGATGTAGTAGTATTTTCAGGGGGATCGAGAAGTTGGCATCTTTTTTGTTTTATTTGGGTATTACAAGAGCCACGGATACACGTACGAGTTTATCAAGCAAATTTTATCGGGCATTAAAGCCTTTAAATTGCGAGCAAACAAAATATTAAAATGTATATAAATTTTGACACGCTGCCAAAACGTCGTCTGGTTCGTAGGGAATCGATCTAAATATTTTTACGGATATTATTCCAAGTGCAACATAATAAAAAATTTAATGGTACTGTAAAATTGTCGTTTTGTTTTTTTATCGCGAGAACGCTGTTTTTATTTAACAAAGGATAAATTTTCATCGATCCCAACTTAAAGTTAATTGAGATCGCGACAATGAAATTGAAATAAACATATACGATTGATGGATGTAAAAAACCTTAGCACGGTAACCTACAACTGCAAGCTCTATTGTTTATTAAAACAAAGTAATTAAATAAAGTCGCGCAAACAAATTTTGACGGCGATTTCAGTGAATTTATGCACTCGTTTTAAAACTTTGAACCTTATTAAAAGTTAAATTTCAAATATTGCCGTAGAATGACGTTTTCGCGAAGCAAAAGCACCACTCCTCCGTTCGTTTTTTCGCAAAGGAAGAATAGGATCGCAATAAAAATAAATGGCAAGCGTAGAATAATTTATGCACTCGCTGAACTCTCTATATTTAAATCTTATCTATGCATGACCAGGGGAGTGGGGGTGGGGGGTAAATAATAAATTAATTTCAGCATTTCGCCTTGTTTCGCGTTGTTATATTGTTCGGGAATGAAAAGAAAATAAAACAATCGAAATTAGAACAGCGCGAATTCATTTTTAATTAGCTGTCACGAGTACTTCCTTACTCGCGTAAACAAATGAAAAGAAAAGAAACGGAGAAAAAGGAAAAAAAAGAAATTTTAATGTCAAATTTTCGAAAAAGTAGTAATTAAGCAAGATTGCTTAATAATTTTTGGAGTTTTTGAAAAATATTTCATAATAATAGGATACTCACAGCAATGGTATAAAAAAAGAAAAGGAAGAAATTGACTTTTTTTTAACATTCCAGCCTCGATTGTGATAGATCAATACAACTATGTTCCGATCACAAATACTTGACCTGCTTTATCGCGATAGTTCGCTCATGTTTTATACTATAGCCTTCTTTTTTCCGTATTCCATTGCTTTCCTCTTTTTTTCTCCGGCGATATCCCCATTATTATTATACCACCTCGAAAGTCATTCGTTAACCGAGGCAAATTTAACAGCGGCGCACTTCGCGGCGCAACTTTTAAAATAATGAAAACAGCCAGGCGCGAAATGGCATATACAAGGATTCATTTTTAAAATTACAACTTCAATTCCTGATATATCCAGTAGCTTCATAATTTCCCCTCTTCTTCCTTTTTTGTTACCTTTACAAAAACACGTCCAATTTACGCGGGACTTTATTAAAAAGAAACGACGGGGCAAATGGAATGACGAAGCCAGCGCGCCATAAAGAAGAAAAATACCGAGCTCTTAAAAAAATTATGGACGTCAGGAGCGAGAGAGAGAGAAAGCAGGGAGTAGCAGGGTCTAATATATTTAACGCAAATGTCCTTCCATCTCGAAAAAAGACGCTCTCGAAACGTTCTCGGGTAGACGGACGAGGGCCTCTCTCTCTCTCTCTCTCTTCGCTATACGAAAATGAAACGACGCGAAGCGATCATATTATACGAGAGTGGGCTGCATCGAAAATAAGAGAGGCCTCTCCGGCTCATCCAATCTAGCCAGTCGCGCGGGGTCATCGGGTCGAAAAACCCGAGAGAGAGAGGGCGAAAAAAAGGAAGGCAAACTTATAAATCGACGAGAAAAAGGGAGAGAGAGACTGGTAAAAACAAACGCTTTTCTCTCGAATTAATGACCTAGTGAAGCTCGCTGATTTTGATTAGCAGTCGGGGGCTGGAGGGGGGAGGGGGGAGATGTCGGGGTCAGCTCCTCATTAGCTGCGCGTGATCGATTTCCGGCCTTAGTGGGAGGTAGAGAGTAGGGGGGCTGCGCCAGCGAGTGCGAGGGGTCTTCCTGGCTGTCTGTCTGTCTCTCTCTCTCTCTCTCCGTGCGAACAGCAGCTCTTCTTGCGGGGGCCTTTGGCCCATCGATCGCGCCACTGCAGCTGCAGCATCGCCCTGCACTTCCCTCCCCCCGTCTCCCTCCCCCGAGTTACTGCTCTACTGGCTGGGAGGATCGAGGCTGTCGGATGGGGTATATACTGCGGGGGTGGCGTTTTTGACTTACGTGTGGCCGGTGGTGGAGGCGGTGGTGGCAGCGACGTTGGACCGACGACGCTCAGCGGGACGACGATTCCTGCTGATCTCCGGGGCGAGTCGTCGTCGTCGCTGCTGGCTGCTGCTGTTGGACCCTGCTGGCTCCGGCTGCACATGCGGCCGCGACTCCTGAACTTGTCTTCTATCTCTCTCTTTCTTTTTTTTTCTCTCGTTGTCTCACTCTCACCAAGCACTATTTTTATCGATTTCGATATATATATATATATATTCGCGAATCCGTGGTCGTATCTCGAGACGCGGGGGTGGCCGGGACGGGGGAGAGGGAGGATCAGGGGCGGTTATAACGGAGAGAGCGCACGGGGCACACCGGGATACAACGGAAATTGATAGCGGCCGATGCTGGCCGGCAGCGCGTTCGCCCCGTCGGATTGTGCTCCCTCTCTCTCTATCTGCTCTCCTCTTCTTCCTCCCTCCTTTCTCTCCTCTCGTTACGTAGCACAAGCACAAAATCGGCCGCGCGCTGGCACTACTCTCTTCCTCTCACTCTCTTTCTTCTTTTACTCCTGCTGTCGTCGTCCTCCTTATCTCGTCTGCCGCTCCGACTATTTAATTTCGTGGCGGGCGGGGGGGTCGACCCGCTGGATCAACCAGGCACTGTGTATATGTATGTAGAAACGTGAACGTTAACGCGCGGGAAAATCAGAGAGAGGCACACCAAACGGAGAGGAGGGGATGAGGTTGAAAATCGGATCTTAGGGCTGGTGCACACGCGCCTCCTCCTCCTCGGTTCTCTCTCTTCTTGGCTTAGTGGCCCAGCAGGTCTGGTGCGAATCAATCGAGGATAATTCGCTCGCTGGTTACGGCTCCTCTGGGCATCGATGGTGTTTCCGAGATGCGCTACTCTTGCTGCACGTATTTTCACACACAGACACACACAGACACAGAAACACACGCACTTATAGATGTACGGATTGTGGGTGTACCTCTTGGGTGTGTGGCTGTGGCTCTATATTTACGTGTGTGCGTGTGTATCGAGGACGGTCGAGAGCACTAGAGAGATACGTGTAGAGAGCTGCCGGGGAGGCGCGGCTTGGCGTGTGCGCGGTTTTTCGCCCCAGCCACTAGGGCCACCAGCAGTAACGAGAGAGAGAAAGAGAGCGCGCGAGAGAGAGAGGGCTGCTGCACCGACGCGCACATACATCTATACACGCCTCTCTCTCGCTCTGGGTGTGTGTGTGTGTGTGTGTCCGTTTGCGTGTGGGTGGACACACACGCGCTCTCCTGACGATGGAGCAAGAGAGAGAGAGAGGAGGTGCTGCACCGAGAGGAGCCGAGTGCACACGGGCTTGCGCTTACGACTGTGCATGCACCGCAGGAGAGAGAGGAGGAGAGTCGTTGGACGGGGAGGGTTGACGGGGAGGTCTGTGTGTGGGGCTGCTACCACCGCCGCCGCCGCCGCTGCTGCTGCACGTACACAGCGCTAGCGCTGCAGTAATCTTGCACTCTCTGGTTGTTGCGCGCCAGGCCGACGCGACGCTCTCGCACTATGCTCCCTCTCTTTCGCCTCCCTCGCACTATCCTCCCAGCTCCCAATGGATTCTCTCTTCTTCGTTTTTTTTTTTTATTTATTTCTCCTCTTACCCCTTCGCCTCTCTCTCTTCCTTACACTGATGCTGGTACTTGGTGCGTACTATAACTGCTGCTGCAACTCGGCTCCTCCGTTGAGTTTAACACAGCCGACTGGCATACGCACTCCAAGCTTGAATGCTGAACGAGAGCGAGTACGCTTCCTCCTCCTTTCTTTTTCAATTAATCACCGACTAGTCCTCTCCCTCGCGGCGTTCTCTTCCGCGTCCTCGTGCGTGTCCCGGAGCTGGCTTTCTCTCTCTCTCTCGCGCGCGCGCTCTCGCGATCGATCTGCCGCAGTGTTATATCCAGCTCCAGCTCCGGTAAGCTCCACAGCAGCGCAATCCCCGACTAAGTCGCTGGACGTTTCCACCACGGCATATCTCTCTACGTAAGAGTCTCTCTCTCTCGCTCCCTTTAGCACCGATATTACTTGCGCCGTTTCATCTGGTCCAGTCGATCTCTCCAACGTTCGATCTACTCCCTCCTCGGTTCGTTCAGGCTCCGTGTATCAAGCGAACGTTTGAAAACTCTTACTCGAGAGGTATAGCGAGTCCAATAGAAGAAAAAAAAAGGGCCGTCGGTTGTGGCCTAGCGCGAAACACCAGCACGCGGGAAACGGGTGTAAAGGAGGTCGCAAGGGGGACACTGGGGGGAGGGCTGGCCGAGTAAAAGAGGGGCCGGCTGGCTAGGGGGGCAGGGAGGTAGGGGCGTCTTTGGCTCTCCTCGTCCCCTCCTTGCTCTCTCTCTCTCTCTCTCCTCGGGCAGGGGGAGAGAGGGCGGCTAGTAGTGGCTTATCGTCGGGCCAGCCAAACGGCCGCGAGCCGTTGCTGCTGGTCACTCTGCAGCCTCGTCGTACTCGCACTCGTCATCCTTCGCTTTCTCCCTCCGCCTCCGCCTCCGCCTCCTCCACCACCTCCTCCTCTGCCTGCTGCTCTGCTCGTCCTGCTAATTATCCAGCACTTATCGACGTCCCCTAAACGAACGTGTAGTGGATGAAGAGAGCGTAGAATGCGCTCTGCGACAGCATCCTCCCGGCTGGAGGCCGTCGTGGCGTGTCTCTCTGGCAGTTGCAGCAGCCCCACTCTCTCGCTTCGAAGCCACCACCTCTCACGATCCTACTCCTCTTCCTCCTACTGTTCCTTGTCCTCGGGATAAAAGGGGTCTCAAACTCCTAGTCCAACGAGGGAACAGGCCAGTCTCATTCTCGGCACTCGGTCACTCGGGCTGCAATTTCCCGACGAAAAAATAACAAAGGGAGGACAAGACACACACACGCGCGCGCGCCAGAGCGGAACCCTCCGGAGCTCTCTCTCTCTCTCCCGGTTGCGCGCGCCGATCTCCTGACGCGACTTGCGCTATATGCCTCGAGGAACAACGGGGGCCGGTCGGTCTTGGCGCACACGGGGGACACTCCTAGGGCTCTCCAGCTGCCTCCTCCTCCTCCTCCGCCTTCTACGGCACTACCACCAGCAGAGCAGCTCCTCCTCGTCGGCGTTCGATTCGTTATGCCCGAGCGCGGTGTCTACTCTACGAGAGCCAGTCCGTCTGACCATAGCCGTCCGTAACCACTGGCAGCATCGTCAGCGGCCTCCCTTGAGCTTTTCTCTCTCTCTCTTGCAGCACACACTGTAGGGGGGCTTGCTCTCTGTCCCTCGCTTGGCGTGTAGTCTTCTCTCCTCGGCGGCCCACTGACACACTGCTGGCGCTGCTGTTGCGCGCAGGCCGCTCGACGACCACGACTACCACGACAACGACGGCTAGTAGTGTTAGTGCTAGCGACGCCAAGCTGTTTTACACAGCTATAGAGACGGAGGGGGAGAGGCTATCCCTCTCGGCGCTATGGCTCCGCAAGGAGGAGAAGAGGAGAGGAGGACGGCCGCCGGCGCATTTGCGCTTGCGTACTACCCCGTAAAGCCGAGAGCGCGCTCGTCAGCCGGTGCCGCGAGCTTGCGCCAGTCTCGCCCATCTAGTCTACCGAGGTAGCTTCGTCAAGCCGGTCACGGCCCCCTGTACTCCCTCTCTCTCTCCCTCGCCCTTCGCGCCCTTACCCTCCCTTCCGCTCTTTTTCTCTCTCTCTCTGGCACTGCTGCTGCCCTCTCGGCCCTACTCACCGCGTGCCTTTGTTACACGGGGCGAGAGGGGAAGGGTATAGGGAGACTCGGCCACCCCTCCATGCTCGATCGCGCTTGGCTCTAGGTCGGCTATAGGGAACGCCGGACGACTATCATCCACGTACGGCTTTGCGAGCATGTGTGTAAGCTCGGTCGCACATTCCGAAGCTCGGCGGCCGCAACGCCAACTCGGCCAGCAGTGCTAATGCAAAGGAGAGGGAGCTAAGCGATCCAGGGAGGGCAGTTGCGGTGATATCGAGGGTGGGAGAGGATCGAAAGGGCCATGTAAGACATGTAGGGGAGCCCGGCCTAAAGACTCCTCTCTAGACGCGTGTATGCGGTTTCACGTCCTATTCAACTCGCTTGCCTTATCTAATGTATTCGGAGATTTAATGTATTCGGGATAGAGCAAGTGTCTGCCGAAAAATTCGTAATGATGCAGTTTCACTCGCGATTATAGTGTTAGATCGATCGATTGATGATTTAAAATACTTGCTGCTGTATAGATAGAGCTTTTATTATTGGATAACTCGAGTAAGATCGATTGCTTTTAGCTTTATTGGAATCAATGTGCTCGTAATCGTCGCGCGACAATTTTGAATTTTAGTCGTGATATAAGTATTTTTTTTATAAATTTAAATAATATTCGTATGAGGATGTTTCCGACTACGTCTCGCGGCTGTATGGTTATTATTCTAAGGCCAGCCTGGTTGATCGATCGTGAGCGTTTAAATTTAAAAATAAACCTCTGAATGTTTAAAAAGCTCGCGATTTGGCATAGCAAATGCCCAGCGAAAGGGGGCGGGGGCTGAAAAATAATGGAATCCTCGATCAATCCGGCTACAAAGTTTGAAGAGTACACACACACACACACACACAGCTGTACGTCAATAAGCCCCCTACCTCCCGAAATTCCGACAAAAAACTCATTTTCTCTTACACGTATATCGCACAGCTGAACGTTGACCTATGCACGGCGTGAAAAAGAGAAAAAAAAAGGGATAATCTCGACTTTGCATACACGACACCGCAGCGTCTCATAAATCTTTTTTCCCCTCGATTTTCGGGAAAAAACGACCTCCCCCCCCTGCCGAGAGCAGCCATTCGGCAACAACAAAGGAGAAAAATCCACATGACGCCTCTCTCGGTATACACACGCGCACACACCAGCGGCGGTAGTCTCGGCGTTCCATTTACGAGTGACTGATGTAAGCCTGTCAAGCCTTTCAAAGGCCCTTAACTTTAGAAAATATCTTTCTCTCTCTCTGTTTTTCCTCTTCTATTAGCCAAATTAAACTCAGATCTACCGTACACAGGTGATATTAAATCGGCAATATCCAGCTGCGGCGAGGGTGAAAGCTCGTTAAACGGGACGAAACAATTTGCCAAGGCGGCAATTATCAAGGGCGAAAGAAAAGAGAAGGCAGACGGAGCTATAAAAAGAAAGTTTACGCGCCGCGCGTTTGATCCATCGAGCTTTCTCTTTATTTGTCAACCGACTCGGGCCCGGCCCATCTATCACTTAAACTTCAATACAGCTTGGGACGAGAAACTTCCTCGCCGAGGGAGGTCGTCGCTATATATCCACCAGCCAACTTTACGAGATTTCGACGAACAATAATTAAACTCAACGCCTCTGAGGGCCTTTTACTCGCTCTTAATTTCCAAAGAGGAGCGAGTTTTCGATGTATTCTTCCCACCGACACGTTTCAATTCTGCAACGCGACGATTACGAAATTGCCCTTTATACGAGAGCGAATTTTTCAGAGACCACCTCTATGGGTAAGCCAACCCCCGGGGAGCCGAGTATACACGAGGCTCTCGGATCGAGCGAGAAATGACTAATGTATGCGATACGCATTTTCGTAGAGCTCTCGGTTTAATTTGTATTTGCTCTCGCAATTTGCGCGACTACACGTCGAGAGGTGGATAGGGCGAAAAGACACGTGTTTATTTCTAGGAACGCCTAGAAAAAAAAAAGAAAAGGAGGAAACAACGCGTCGGTTTAATATTAACAAGCTAAAAGCGAGTTGTAGATCAATAGCGTAATCGCATTAAACGTTTACACGCGTGCACCTGAAACATTAAGCAGCAATCTCTCGTTTCCCCTTTCTTTCTCTCTCGGCTGAGCAGAACAAAAAACTGCGCGTGTTTTGCAATAAAAAAAACAGTCGTTGGTATACAACGTCGTAAAAGAATCACAATTTATGATTATTATTACGGGGCCAACGTCTGCGCTGGCTTTGCCGTGCAAGCTCTACTTCGAGCTTTTTTTTAAACGAGCGGCCGCGTTGGTGCGGCGTGTTTCGGAATACAGGGAGGCGTTATCAGCGGCAAATAAAAATATCCCGATGTGTCGGAAGCTCGGCAATGGCTCTCATGAATTTCGAAACAATCCGCCGGTGAAAAGCCCTTGGGCAGAGCAAAAAGGGCTCCACCGAAATCCAATACGATCAGCCGCCTCGAAAGCCTCTCTCTTGAGAGCAAGCACGTCGGTCTGTTCTGTGCGATTCAGCTTTGCTTATACTACTGCTCTTGCGTCACACATACACACACACGCGCGTTGCGTAGAGTTAGGGGATAAATCACCCTGTCGGAAATCCCAGGGAACTGCTTGGACACACGGCTACTGCGCTAAATTTGGAGTGTGCAACCACCACCTACTACGACGGCCGCGAGTGGCAAATCTGATGCCTATATCAGTTCGATCATCCACCCCCACCGGCGAACTGCGAGCATTGACATTTTGTTGGACCCTCATATCAGCCGCGAATGCACACGGGCGTGTGCGATAATCTCGGCAATCTAATACGTTAAAAATCGTCAATTGAATAGACGATAAAAAAAAAACAAAGATGGAAAGAAAAAGAGACACGAGTATAAATGACAAATAAAAATGGCATGAAAGAGCCGAAAAAAAAGAGAGAAAAAAAGAGCTGCTCTGCGGTGTGTATGTGTGTATATATAGGTGTTAAGGAAAAGCTGAAGAGTCAAAGGCGAAAAGCAAAGAAGGGGAAGCGGAAGCGAGCCTAGGGAGGGAGGACGAGGGAGCCCCAAAGTAAAACGAGCCGGCGGACGCGTGCGGCGGCGGCGGGGCCGCATCAGCGCGCGCCCGCTATATACACTCGCACACACAAAAGCCCCGGAGGAGGGAGGGAGGGCAGGGGGAGTCGGATCAATGAAAGTGCACCCTTTCCTCCGCAGCTCCCACCCCGCAGTCTCGTTGGCGGCGATCGGTCTACCTCACCCCCCCCCCCTTGCCGCCGCCGTTCCGCCCCTGCTACTTCCTCCGCCTCTTCCTCCTTGGTTTGGTGCGGTGTGGCGACGGCGGAGTTTCCCGACGTGGCTCGGCGGCGCATTTGCCCGAGCCACCCTCTACCCCTCCACACTGGCGGACGCTCGCGCGTTCTCGGAAATTCTGCAGCTACCCTGCCCTCTCGACCTGTGTCGGTCTCTATATACCCACACTCGCTCTTATACTTATCTATCCTCTGACATACATGTATGTAAATGTTTGTCGGTGTATGTGGCTGTGTGTATACGGTTATATCTACTTTGCTGGAGTACACTCGAGAACGTGTGGGTGTACAGAGCGACTAGACTGCAAGCTCGTATTTAGGCAGGTTCACGCAACTCCGAGAGGACCATGATGCAGATCTACGAGTCAACTAGCTCGATTAGCTCTCACATTGTCCTTCTCTTTTTGCAAAAATGTGATATGGACTTTTAGGAGGGCTTCTCTTGCAGATATGAACGAATTGCATAATGTCGAGTAGTCTTGCGCTAGCTTACTGTCGTTGGTGCCGAAAATTTAGATGGTGCTTATATGCGGTTGTTGTTATAACTAACGGATCACCAGCTCCTTTGGGAATGAATACTGAGGGTTAGGAATTAATTTAATTAGCTATGTGCCGCTAATGGAGCTAATGGATAAGGCTTTTGTCGATCACCAATTGTCGTGAAATTTTAACGAGCTGACGGAGTACCGGCATCTCGCGTTTTCTTTGAAATTGAAAAATTTATGTGCTCAAGAATAATAAAAACTTTTAAAGTACTTGGTATTAGGAATAAAGGGGTATGATATTGAGGGATTATGAAATTTGGAGTTTTATTGGATTTGGGATGATTTCAAATTTAATGCTTCATTAAAAGGAACTAGAAAAAAATAAAAGAATAATTAATGGAAATGAATGGGACTTACTTAAAATAAAAGGGATAAGTATCCTTAGAGTCTGAGTAGTTGTGGATGTTACTACTGATGTCACTAGCGTCCAGTGTCTTCAGAGCAGTCATTGAAGATTCTAAATTTACTTAGAATATTAATTACTACAAGACTTTTAACTAATAATAAAAATATATAGCTCATTATAATTGTCAAAACAAAACTTTTATAATTAATTTTTAATCATTTGGAAAAATAAATTTATCAGCAAAAAGAAAAGAATATTATGTAAGATATGTTGATTTTATAAAAAAGTCCTCAATAACTAAAAAAATTGTCATACATAAATCATAAATGTATATTAAATATAAACCATATTTGTTGAAAAAGTCTATAGAGGTTATCATGAAAAAGAACTGACATGAAAAATAAGTTACCTTTATTTTACAGTTTCTTGATGATAAACTATCTTAGAGGTTTGGTATCAATGAAAGAGGTTGAAAAAAATAGGTTTTTGGAACATCTCTTGTATCAAAATTATTTAACCTAATTTATAAGAAATAATAAGTTATGATCTACTATCGTGTGTGCACAGTCGCTTCTTTTCGTGCAGCATCTTGCAAGAGTTGTGTATCTACTTCGTCACCAGGTAACTGAACATATCTGACAACTGAACCTCTTATGAAACAATTTTTGACTGAAAGCTAGAATAAAATAAAAGGTTATATAAAAATATTGAACAATATTTACTACATTTCCATGTTAAAAATATTAAATACCATATGTGGATATTTGTCTCCATCTGCCACGTTTATGTCTATAAGCTTGATATTCAGATATTGATCTACCGAATGCAACGTACCACAGATACTGCAAAAACAAATGCATCAATAATTACACCTTACGTACATTCTGTCATAATTTTATGATTTCTAGTCTAAGCAAACGGTAAATAAATAAACACAAAAGCACATTATTTTACCTAAGATCATTCTTCAGCTCCACAACGACGTCTTTGCCGACCAGCGACTTGAAGAACGAATAGAACAACTGTAACAAACAAACACATACTAATTAACAACAAAAACAATAGGCAAACAATTGCACTTGCCGTATTCAAGGTTAGAATAGAACAAACGGAGCCGGCTTTGTCACTCGGGCCGACCGAAAAAGCCTCCGCCGAAGACTTACCATGATTACTGTGTGCAAAGGCTCACCAAGAGCCCAATAAATAAGATATCCTGGATAGACTCGGTGCAAAGCCGCCAAAGAACTCGCAGTAAACTTGACTTTGTGTGAAATTAAAAAGTCGCTTACCGGCCCCCGTCAACGCACGGCATCAAGCGCGCGAGAGAAGTGCCCCCGTTTACAAGATTGGCAGCGCTGGCGTCCATGTCAGATCCGGCAACCTAACTCGCGCCGCCTCGCAATTAAACTTGCCTAATAAAAATTACTTCTAATTGAAAAACATGTAAGACATGAATTTATCAAACTTAATTCTTTCTATTCGCCCTACGCGAGAGCTTTTAATTTTCTTCTGATTAGCTTTTATAATAAATTAAAATTGGCTTGCTAGTACGAACGCGCACTGCTTTACCGTTGATAACGTTAGCGTAATCTCCACAGATGGTAAAACAGTTGCTTTCATTGATTTCATCCGTTTTCCTCAATTCATCCTGTTTTATTTCGAATAAGCTTACAAAATTATTCAACAATAATTAATAAACTTTTCTTCTTTAACAACAATTGCAAATACTTTTATACTGGTATGTCCTTTTTTTGTACAGTGATTCCTTGAAGAGAATCTACATTCGCTCAGTTATCTGAAATAAATTTTATAAAATATTTAATGTTTAAGTTATTTAAAATCTATTTATAAAACAATGATAACATTTTCTGTTCAGTGTTATTCTTGACTGCAAAATTGACCGCAGCGCGTTCAGCCGGTTTACGGATGATGTTCGCGATTTAAAATTTCGCAAGGCAATTTCGCAGAGAAGCTGGTGAAAATTTAAAATTAGCTCTCTCCAATCCTCCTTCGCCAAATATCCCAAATGCAGAAATTTATTCGCGCAATCAAGCAAAAACACTAATCGACTGGACTACTTGGCCAGCTTACACGTCCACTTCCACATAATACGTGGAAGTGGATGTATATATCCGCCCCAGTATATGCGATATATCTATACGTTGCAGGTATATAGATATATATCGCCTATATACTGGGGCGGAGAAGCGGAGGATATCGCGTAAATGCGGGCCGCTGCAGTGTCAGACGGAGAAAAATGATAATTCGGAGCGTGGCCGGGCGACGAAGCGCGAGGTAACGATGGCCTCGATCAACTGGTCGGAGCTCTTCCCTGGAAGGTGGAGCGCCCTTATTTTTGTCCTCTACATCGGCCTCTTCGTCAATCAAGGTAAGCCAAGTCCCCATCTACCTCCGATAAGTCATCGCGAAGAGGTTAGGTGTCGCTCTTGAAACAATTCGACTGCGACCTACTATTATAAGTTGTTTGTTATTATTTTTGCTTTTCTTTCCTTTAAACGCGAATTCGATTATGCACCGAGATTGTTGACTGATAACGGCTACAGTGGAATGTTACTTGCTGCTGTATTACATTCTCCGAGCGATGAAAACAATAACAACCCTTCCTTGGTTGACGTTGACTAATGTTTTGATTCTTTATTTTTTTTTCTTTGATTCATGTTTGATTATGGCGAATAAGGGATTTGCGAAATTATTTTCACTGCTATACCTCCACTTCTGAGCCTTACCTTTACATTCTTCGCGCTTTTTGATCGTCGCACTTTGTAAACAAACTCTGCGTGGCATGTTTATAAAATAGTAAGAGGTTAGCGAGCCTCGTTACGTACGCTATACGATCACAACCGCCTAGAATGCATCAGCTTTGCTATTTATCGTGTCGAGGATAAATGACGTGTACGTTCGCGTTACTCCCCGCTTTCTGCAACAATGAAAGATTTAATTTCAAGTTTATTGATTGCTTGTTTTGTTGTCAAGCACCAACAGGTCTTTTTTTACATTAAAATTCTTGATTTAATTTTATCAACATTGAGTGACTGACTCAATAAAGAGATTACATTCATTTCTTATCTAATCGCTTATTTAAAATTCCTCTTATGAGTATTTGGTTTTTGTAAATAAATGAAGTTTGGCTTGCTTGAACTCTGTGTTAACTTTTTTTAACAACTTAAATATGCAATAATCTATTTTTAGGAATTATTATAACGTGGTCACAAAAGGAAGGCGAATACGATTATAACATTGTTATAGTTGTTCTCATGACAGAAGTTATAAAACTGATAAGCTCTACTATTTTGTATTGTCAAAAGTAAGTAGTCCTTTTTATATTTAAATGAAAATGAAAAGACCTCAGTAAATAACAATTTGTTATTTGTTTAATTTCTAGACATACACTTAAAAATTTAGTTCAAGATGTATTTAAATATAGAAGAGGTAAGATTTTATTTGTCTACTTTTTGAAATATAATAGAACAAATTTAAAATTATACATAAATGTTATTTCCAGTGTGTTTTTTATACATGGTGCCAGCATCGTTATATTGTTTATATAACAACTTGTCATTTGTAAATTTAGCTGCATTTGATCCTCCTACATATTTCTTGCTGCTGCAATTACGTGTTGTAGTTACTGGAATCATTTTCCAAGTATGTATTTGCTGTATTTAATAATAAGAAAATATGCTAAAAGATTATTAACAGTGAATATTTTTTTACAGGTGGTGTTTCACAAACAATTATCAACAAAACAGTGGATATCACTAGTATTGTTGACATTAGGTTGTATGATAAAACATTTAAATCTTGACTATGACAATGCCGTTCCAAAGGCAACCTTTCATTTGAACATTAATATTTTATTTATTCTTATTCAAGTAAGTTATCAAATAATTGACATTAGAAAAATTAATCTAAAATCTCTAATCATTGGTACTAATTGTTTCAGACCATATGTTCTTGCTTGGCAGGCGTGTATAATGAGTATCTCTTGAAGGGAGAGGGTACAAATGTAAATATCTTTGTACAAAATGTGTTCATGTACATCGACAGTATACTGTGCAATATTGCGGTGCTTATTATTCAGGGCGATCTATTAGCAGCGTTTGATAATGCAGGCGCTCATGTGTTTATGGAACCCAAGGTTTTGCTGATAATGTTTAACAATGCGGCTATTGGTATCGTTACTAGCTTCTTCCTTAAAAATCTCAACTCCATTGTGAAAACGTTTGCTAGTGCGCTTGAACTCGTTTTTACGGCTCTACTGTGTTGGTTGCTTTTCGGAATACCAATTCTGTTTAATACTGCTCTTGCCATTGCAATCGTTAGTTATGCCGTGATTTTGTACTCGCAAAATCCCGTGCAAAATGTCCAGCCGACGGTCAGCAGTAATGCAAATTCTGAAACAACGCAAGAATTAATTCCAAAACGTGGAACGTTGCAAGCAGTGTAGTCGAAATATTTCTTTTTCAACAAAGCAATATTTGCTTTGCTATGTTCATGATGATACAAACAATAAGGTTTGATATTATTTTTCACATTTTATAATATTATTTTAGTCATTTAGAAAAATTAACGTTTGTTTTATTTGGAGATAGTATACTTTTTAATTTCAGTAAAAAATTTATATTAAAATGAATATGAAGGCCAGTTCATTATTTGTAAATATAAAGTTAATAAGATTAAAATTCTGAAGCACCGATCAAATTTGAAGAAAAAAATTACATAAACATATGCATGTATATAGATTTTTTAATACATTTATAAAGCGCTTGAAAGTATAGTTTTCAATAAAACAAATTGAACTTCATATATTCAGTTTTAATACAACAATCTAAAAACAATTTTTTTACATTCAACATAATTTTTATACCATTATTAATTTTTTCAAAACGAATTCAACGTTATTAAATGTATGCCGTACGTAACAATTGAAGATATGTGTTACTAATTAAGTTGTTAATAATTATTTAATTTTGTGTTAAATATTTTATTGTAGGTATAATAAATTAAACAAGAATGCAGATTTATAGATTTTATAGATGAAGCATATGTAAGAGTGTCGGCAAGTAGAGAGAATAATAAGATAAATTGATCGAGGGAATTCGTAAAATCTCCCTATATCAAACGGATCAAAATGCTTGTCGATTTAACTCGTGACTTGATAAACTTGCCTTAAAACGAATATTAAAATATATTATAGTATACATTATACTTACTTTTGAAACTCATATTTTGCAAGATATTCTCTTTTTTCATTTGTAATATAATATTTTTTGAGCTGCTTTTTATCAAGTTGTTGTTGTTTTAAATCTACTACAAACATAATGAAAATGATAATCGTAAATGAAATTTCATGGACTTGAAGTATAATACTTGGCGATATTGTGCACATAGTGTAAATTAGAGATTAATTTATAGTAACGAATTAATGTATCACAAACAAATTTCTCTGTAGTATTCTTTACCCCTCCGCTACGATACGGAGATAACTGCGTATAATAAAAGAACAAACAAATCATTCAAAATTACAGCCTGCCTTATTTTTACATTTCTCGCACGACATCTCCTGAAAAAAAAACCATCCTCGCGATCCATTCTCGAAACAAAAAAAAAAAATCCACTCATACTCGCTCGAGTCATTAAATTTAAAAACTTGGCTCGCTTCACGCACCTGTTTCCCCTCCTACGTTCCACTTAGAGCCGTACAATGACCCACTTTTTCACTGCAATAGCCGAAACAGACTGATCCTAAGATAAAACGGTCTATCGCGTGTGTCGCCTGGTTCTCCAGCCCCTATATAAGACGCACTTCTCCAACTCAACAATTAAAATCCCCAAAGTCGATCTTTCAATTTTAACTACTATAAATTAACATTTTATAATCGCCAGCGTCAGAGCTCGAAAAAAATCACCTACCGCTCGTTTCCCTCGCGGATCTTATCAAGCTCGCCATCTTCGAGATTTTCGGCGAGGGTGGAATATCGAGGACGCGCGTCCTTGTCCTCGATTTCTTTTTTCCATAACCCCCGAATAATTCGTATAACGATAAAGTATAACGCACGAATTTTTTAATACACACCCCCACGAATTTTGGCGCTTTAGAAATCGAGGTTGATTGATCGTGTCCGACCAGTCTTGGAACGTGACTACTTGCCGAGACACACTCGGGCCGGGGAGAGTGACGCGGCGTGTCTCGTAGAAAATTTGCAACGCGCCGATTTTCGAGAAAAAGGAAAGAGAAAAAGTAATGCGTTATTGGGCGTATATAACGTCGCTATATTGCCAGCGTTAATCAGAGGAGGGAGAGGGAGGGTGAGAATATAAGCGAGGAGAGACGACGCTTGGGCTTTCGGGTCAGTAAACTCGGTTTGTCGCGGTACTATGCCGATAAGCAGCCGCGCTAGTCGCTTATGCGTGTCTGGGTATAGGTGTGGGTACGCGGTCTTGAAAGGAAGGGGGGGGGCGATGAATGGGCTAAGATATCGAGGAACAAGTAGGTCGCGGTGCTGGTGGACGGAAATCTCTCGAGACTCCTGGGACTCCTTTTTTCTTTTTATTACTTTTATCCTCGGCGATTGTCGTCCTGGCTTCGTTCCGCGCGGCTATAGCTGAGCGCGAGCTTGCGCGCAAGTTAACCGAACGACCGCGTGATTAGTAAGTTTGCGCCAAGAACCCAATGACATTGTCAAATTCCAAGTCGTTAATCACTGTTTCTCTTTTTTTTTAACTAAACTATCATTTAGATAATGCATCGAAAATAAAAATTGCAATTGGTAACAAAAAAAAGTACACAATTTTCTATGAAGAAGATTCCCCCCAATCCCGATCAGTCTGTCATCTCAAGCACACGCCACTCACACGTTGTTCACCCGTATACACCCGACCATCGTAAAATCGTCGATACATAAACGATCGTTCAAGTCCCGAGAGCGTTTAAAAGTCCTCAAAGTCCAAGTGCTCTAGCGTCCCTGAGAGCACCTGACGTTGGTCAAGTTAAAGGCGAAGGCGAGAAATATTCTATAAGCCGGCGGGGGGAGAGGCGTACACTGTGCGGCGGGCAGCGCGTGCTTTTAATGCGCGTACACAGTCCTCCTTCCTCCAACCCTCTCGCTCCCCCTTCCATTCCTCCCTTCCCTCAAACCCGCGCGCTTATATAGGGTCGATATTCAAAGGCCGCTGCTCGAGAGCGGCCGGCGAAGAAGGCCTGTGCAGCCGCGCGAGGCCAACAGTCGCATGGTAGACGCGCCGCCGCGAACGTTACTCTCAATCGCTCTAAAACAAGCCCTGGCCGAGCGTTACGGGGAAATTTCATCGGATGGCTTGATTTGTTGTTTTCTTTTTTCGTTTGTTTTTTGAATTTTTTGTGATATTCTGTGCTTGCGAGAAGTCATTCGAGGGGGGGCTATTGGGTCGTTGATGTGAAAGTAGATTAGGCAGAGGGAACTTTATTTATTTCTTTGATCTTCCGATCTCTACTTGCTTATGCGTTCGGATTTTTGTGATGATGGTTGGACGAGTAGGTGCAGGTCAGTATTTTTTTTTCTTTTGGCTTTGATAATGATATTTTTTTTTTCATCGGCGAAATGGAAACGAGTGAAACGTTGATTAGCACATAGTAATCGAACTTATTTTTAAAAAATTAGTAGCACTACAAAAATTAGTAACGATCATCCCCTCATATATCGCTTGATTAATCAATTTTTCACATTTATCATTCGAACATGTTATTTATTTAAAAAGAAAACATAACCGCCCGCGTAATGCCTTATCACGCGATCGCGTTAAAATGGTAATAAAGTACTCGATGGCGCTATTAAAAAAAAAAGCTCCAATAAGCAAGTAGAAACAATTTGACATACAACACGCACGACGAAATAATAAGCTCAAAGCGAGCGTATTCCCTCACAAACCCTAGTGTAATTAATAGAAGAGGAAAAAAAAGAGATATTAGAAAGAGCAAAAAAAAAGTCAGCCGTCTGACACGTGTCGGGCGTTACTACTTGGCAAGTCCCGTCGATCGAACATTTCGGCGTATAGGAAGAGACAGGGGCGCTCGTTCTCCTCCCCTCTTCCTCTCTATCCTCCGCGCCTGCATACACGCTTCGATTAAACTTCCCCTCTTTCCTGGCGCTTATGGCAGTAACGCCGCATTCCGTGGGACTTTTACCAGAGAGCGACGCTCTCTGTATGCATGCGAAAGCGAAATTCTCGATAGCGCCGTGCGCTTGTTTAGTCCGAAGCTGTGTGTACTGTTAGCGCGGCATTGTTGAAGCGCTATAATTGCGGGGTTTTCCAATGTGCGGGCTGTATCGCTGTGGATTTTTCGACGCTGCGGTGTAGATTTTGCAGTTCCGTTACACTGCGAACGAGAGAGTCCGCGCTGCGATAAATAGCCTACGGTGAATTTCGAGCTTTTACCTTTGACTTTCCAAATAAAGGCGCAGTGGCTTTCCAAACAGGAAGGCAACGCACTATTTTACCGCTCGTATCCTCGCGTGAATTTTGCAATTTGCCATCCCCCGAGATGTACGTCAGATCCACGATTCAATAAACAGCCATCATTTCTCTTTTCCCTCCTGCCATTAAGCTGCGGTCGTTTAAAAACCGTCCGTCCCGGCTTGTCGCGGAGTTCAGCTCTCACGTATATACAGCGCACGCACGATTTCTTTCGATTATGCAATCGGCCAGTGGCTTTCGTGTGTACTACTTTTGCGTATGCCGGCTTCAACCCCCTCCCCCTCCCATTGGCTCTATTGTAGCGTTCGTGACGCGAGATCCGACGATAAAGCGCCTTGCTTCCTCGTGCGCCGTATGTATATATACAACCTCAACTGTTTGCGCGCGCGCGTGTGTATTGTCGGTGTATAATCCCCTTTTTTTTCTCGACGCGCCACTTTCTTCCTACTTTCTTTTTTTCCGCCCCCTGCGCGATACTACGCGAAAAATCGCCGAGGCACACACGTGCGACGCCTTGTACTACCTCTTCTCTCGCGAGAGAGAGAGAGAGAGTAACTATATATCGTGCGCAATGGTCGTTATGATACGCTCTCTCTCTACTTTATACACTACCCCCTCACCCGCGGTTGGTATGTTTTTTTTCTCCCTTTTTTTTTTGCGTTCCTCTCTTTGCATCCCCCTGAAATTACGTAATTTTCCCTTCTTTCGCCTTCTTACTTTCTGTTGGCCGAGAGAGACTGACGTTTTTTTTTTCGTAGTGCTGCATTCACGCGCGCCGTTTGCCGAAGTTCCGTTTTAACGAGTATTTTAGAGTACGTTACACTCGAGAGAATTTCGTAGAATCATGTGTTTCGTTATTTTTTCTTCTTTCACTGGACTGTGTCCGAGCCGCAGTGAATTTACGGTGAAAATATTGTTTCTGTACTTGAGCCTCTCTACCTCCCTATTCTCACCGCAATTATTCCAGCAACACGCCGTCATTACACCAAGCTTTTAAGCTCTCCCCGAACACCAGGCTCATTATTCACCGTCAGGCCAGACATTTCGAATGAAAAACGAACTTTTTTTCGTACCGAATGGTCATCAGCCCTTGTACGTGCACGCATTTGGAAAAAAAAGACGAGATCGCTATTGAAAATAAAACAGCCTCGTAAAGCTTAGTGCGTGTGTCGGATAGTTAGGGGTATAAAGCCGTAAAGCGATAGGGAGGGTAATCGAAGGGGATTCACCTTGACAGTGCGCTCAGACGCTGTAGGGCTATAGCCGTCGTGGTCACGTCTCACGGCCGCGTGTGTGTAGAGACGCGACGTCACACGCGTGTGTAAGAGGCTGCCGGGGGAGTAAGGGTGAAAAAGCTCGGGTCTGCTTTAGCTGGAAAATTGTCGAGACTCAGGTCAGCGCTTAGAGTCTCTCTCGGTGACGAAAACGTGCGATTAGCCGACGGTGTATAACAACACGGCTCGATCGGCTCTGACGTTCGCTCTGCCGAGGACGCGCGTTTATTTTACCTCGAGGCTAAGGCGAAGTGTCGTAATGGATTGTTTACAAAAAAGTTTGACGAAATTCAGAGTTGCTTTAAGGATTTAGCTGATCGAAGACGCTCGCCGAAGTAGAAAGACTTTAGCATCGGTCAGACGCGCTAACGCGAATCAACGTTTCATTTCCACATACGCGCCCATGAACGAAACTAAATTCTACCCAAAACGCTATACCCAACAAGATCGGAAATCATCGCGTCGCGGCAAGAGGAATAATGCCGAGCCGGAGTCGAGGAGAGACGGCTACGTCAGAGGAAGCAGGCTGCCCGACTACGACGCGATGCCGTAGTGAGATATGCCCGGATGCAGCGGCCAGCCGTTCGGCAGTACAAGCGCGAGCGCCGGGGCTGCCTGCTCATCCGCCGGGCCGATGACGGGCTCGACCGACCTCGGACCGATCCAAGCCCAGCAGGACTCCCTCGCCCAGCTGGACGACCGGCTGTTCGCCGATCGCTCCTCGCGACCCCCAGCTACGCCGGGAGCGAATCGCCGTAGAGCCGGTACTCCGCACACCAGCCAGCAGCAGCAGATCGTTCAGTTGACGCCGCTCTGGGAATATGTCGTGAGTTGGACATTTACTCGATAGCCGATTACCGATTTTCTCCTCCTACGCGTATGAATACCCACGCAGGTGCGGACGAAAAAGTTCCCGCGCGAAGCGAGCGTCTCGGCGGTGTTCGCCGAGATCTCGGAGCGTCTGCGGGACCCCGAGTGGGAGGTGCGCCAGCACGCGCTCCGGGTACTCTGCGACGTCCTGCCGACCTTCCCGGCCGACGGGATCGACCGAGTCGCCGGTCTCGTTCTCCCGGAGCTCGTCGGCAACCTCGGCCATCCAGCCCCGGCGGTGCGCAAGGGCTCGCTCGACGCTCTCCGCATCTACCTCCTACACTCGCCCAGACGAGACGAGATGACGAGGAAGGTAAGAGAGATACGATCGTTATATCCCCAGGAAGCAACTCATCCCCCTACGCTTTGATCAGATCCTACAGGAGGGCCTGGAGAGGGCCGGCGTGAGGGACGACTACCAGACCGGCGTGGCTACCGGTGTGATCCTCGCGACGCCGCTGCTGCTCTTTCCCTCGCGCACGAGTCCCCCGGCGCCTGGTCACCTGGTGCGCGAGGCCATACGCGTGCTGGCCATGCGTCTGGTGCAGGTGACGCACCAGGAGTCGGCGCTGCGCTCGCTCGCGCGCATACGCGACGCCGTCGGCGAGGCGGAGTTCGGCAGGTGCCTCGCCGAGATCGACGACAGCATGCGACGCAACTTCGAGCTGCTCTACGAGGTCTATGGGCTCAGGCGAAGCGCCTTGCCACGGCGCAGACGAGCTACGGTGCGTATGTGTGTGCATGCGATGCTTATGATGGCTATCAGCTGGATCTAATACGGTGTTCGATCGGCAGCCCAAGGCAGAGGATGGACCGAGGCCAAGTCGGGAGCGCAGGGACTCGCTCGAGCAGTCCATCAGGGAGATCGTCCCGGTGGACAAGAGCTGGGACACCGAGGACTCGGATACGTCCGGCATCGCCGAGGAGGACGAGGATAACGGGAGGGTGAGCTCGAGCGCCTCGGTATCCTCCTCGGCGCGCGTCGTCCTCGAGACCGAGATAAAGTTCGACGAGGAGACCGCCATCACCATGACCATTCTCGAGGATAATCCGGCCGAGGCGGATTCGCGGGGGGAACTCGCTGGAGAGGGAAACGAGGAGGCTCGAGAGGATAAGGAAGCGACGGAGGTCAAGCCGATCGCGGATAGTGAGACTGCCGAGGACGAGAGCTCGCCGGAGGAGCGGCGGAAAACGCCAAAGTCAGTAGAATTTGTCGCGATTCTTCGATGTGCACAGCTAATCTCTCTGTTCGCCATAGGCGAGTCCACTTCGGCGGGGAGATCGTCAAGCTGCGCACGCCGGACAGCGAGGACGCGGAGTCGGTGCTCAGCGCCGACGTCGAGCCTCAGTCCCCGCAATCGCCCCAGCCGGCGTCCCCTCGGAACCAGTCACATGGCCAGTACCATTACCATCACCCCCATCAGCAGCAGCAGCAGGCAGTATCGTCGCCGATGCGCCAGCACCAGCTCCACCCCTCCTCGGCTCAACAGCATCACCAGCAGCAGCAGCAGCCACGCACGAGGATACCGCTGCCGGTGTTCCCGGCGACGCGGATGCCGCAGGTCCAGCCCTACCGCCGGCCACGCTCCTCGTCTCAGCCGGTCGACCGGCCATCCTCCAGCTGGCAGATCCAGAGGCAGAGAGCGAGACGACGCTCCGCCTCGAGCAGTCCGCGTCGCGAGGCCCACACCCATCGGCCGGAGCTCAGCCCGAAAAAGAGCATACTCAGTCGCGGGCCGAACGATCGGTCCTCCAGGTACGACATATACATCCTTGAAAATATCCTCTTTACTTCATCAAATGTAACATTTGTGTCCGATGATCGTTCCCCAGCCCAGCGGAGAGCGACTTTGATGCACGCATGGCTGCCGTGTACGGCCAGCAGAGGCTCTCGCGACGCGACTCCGTCTCGCCGAGGATAGTGATCGAGGAGGTGAGGGACTCGCCGACCCCCCAGACCGAGCAGCCGTCCTTCCGCGTCTGCGAGGAGGAGCCGAGCAGCATGTCACCAAGACTGGACAGAACCGAGCCGGCAGCAGTGGTCACATCGCCTCGGGTGCGAAGCCCAAGCCCAGCTCCACTGGGCGAGCCGTGCGTCAACCAAGCCGTGGAGGAGAAGAGCCCCGACAGCGTGTTCGGCGAGCCCAGCGGCCTCGGCTGGCAGGACAAGCTGCGCAAGGACCACGAGAACATGATGCGCGCGGTCGCCAGGTCGAGGTCGGCGCTCGATCAGAACACCAGGTTCGATTGGGAGGAGAGGGACGAGGGCAGTGCTCAGGGTAAGTATTTACGGGTGTGGATGGATTTGGGGGGATGGAGTGTAATGCTGTGTGTTTAGGGAGGGAGCGAAGACGCAGCCAGTCGGCAAAGATACCGGGCTACGAGGTGTTCCCGCGGCAGGAGAGGAACTACATCCTGATGGAGCTGTCGAGCCCTGTCAAGGAGAGGAGCAGACGCACGTCCTTAGAGGATAACCCGGACGGCGAGGCTTTGAACGTTAAGGAGGAAGCCGGTAGCGATGACAAACGGAACGACGAGAACAACGAGGCGAAAAGCGAAGCGGCGAAGGAAGAGAAGACCGAGGAGGAAAGGATAGATTCGAATAAACTGGAGGACGGGGAGAGGAGGGAAAGCGATACGAATCAAGCGGAGAGCGATAAGATGCTGGACGAGCAGTTGGGAATCGTCGACGAGGATCTGGAGAAAGCGGCGCTCGACGCTAAGGAGCGATCCTCCGACAGCAGCAGCGACGGCGAATGGAAGCAGAGGGAGCCCAGCTGGGAGGAGCTGGGCATCGTCGACGACGAGATACTACAGGATTTTCATAATAAGGTCAGGTGAAATAATATACTTTATTCTTTTTTCGATGGGTTTCTATTTCTTTTTTTTATAAATAGTTACGAAACTAAATAAATAATGACGAGAAGTACACGGATTGTTTACCTGTATAAAGCGAAGCAAACGACGAGAAAGCTTATGTCGCTCATAACGAATTTACGAGCAGCCTCGAGGAAATTTAGTCGTATCGACTTTTTAGCATTAAAACGTGCTCACCTTGAGCCTGAACCTTATACCGCTCGCCTTAATTAATAACTTACGCTGCTGGTCGACCTGTCGAACCACTCGACGAAAATAACCAATTATCTTCAAGATTCCCTTATAAAAAAAAAGAAAAAATGAAATTCACCACAAAGCCAACGATCGTCAAAGTTTAAATGCCGAAAGAGATCTAGTTTTCGAAACGAGCTCGCGCCCGCGATTACCAATGCAAACTCAGCCGTTCCGTTGAACAGAAGGGTAAGAAGAAAAAAAGGAAACCGGCACGTCCCGGCCCTAATCCATCCGAATTTCAGCGGGCACATATACGCATTTCCAAAGTAAAGCTCGATCTCGGCCGTATATTCGAGGCCCCCTCGTAAATCCAGTTTAGCCGCGCGAGATAAAAAAAAAGCTCGGACTCTACTCTTACCGATATCCAGCAGGCCTATAACTCCAGTCCCTTTTTCCACCTGCCTGCCGATAAGGAGAGAGCCGTTCGGTTTAAGCCGTGCGTGTGTAAAGAAAGGGGATGAGTGTGTCGTAAGTGGGTCGATCGATGCGTGTGTGTGGCTGTAGAGGCTTTCGTCACGAGCTGTATAGGCACGCAGCTTCTTGATTTCTCGATTATCGACGCTTTATGTTTACGGACCTCGGAGCTTGTGTCCGTGTGTTTGGTGTATGCGGAGTAACGGGGTCGTTTAAACAACGATTATCCCCGATATGCCAAAGGTTTTCTTGATTTTGTTTCTTCTTCGATTTTTTTGTCTTCTCTATGTGCTTGCGCGCACTGGTGAAAATCGATGTCGCGCATGAATAAGTGAGAGGGCGAGAATTACGAGTAATAATTAGCGCGCTATCGGGGGCTAAAAATAAATTATCCTCTACGCTTCTCGATAAAGACGGGAAAATCCGAAAGCTTTTGACATCGTCATTGCAGCGCGTATACACGCGCGTTAATCCTTGAATGACGAGGCCTAATCCACGTATGAAACAATGTCGTCGGCGCTATATATCCGCAATTACGCTAACACGTCGCAGCGTGTAAAGGCACACACGAACCTTGATTAACACACACTCACACATCATAAACTACTTAAACTCGCGCGGACTCTTAACAAACTTTGAAAAAGTTCCAAGCGTTAGTTCGACAAACTTTAGCGTGCGAAAACTTGTTGATCAAGTGGGCGAGGTTGCGAGGTCGTAGTAACGCTCGGCCGAGTAGCCGAAGAGTTCAAAGTCAAGCCGGAACTTGTGATGAAGCTTCCGCACGTGCGTCTGGCTGATCTGGCTGAAGTAAACGGCCGCCGGGTCGCTGCTCGACTCGCTGCTGATACTGTGCCTCCAGCGCGGCTTTATCTTGCCCTCGAGGCCCAGCTGCCTTATGGCGAACGCCTGGTCGCGATTCAGCGTCTCCACCTGGAGCCGTAGTGTAGTGTCTAGATTGTCAATGTACGTAATGTATGTCGTTATTTGGTATACCTTAGCGATGAGCTGGTAGTCGAGGATACAGGGCGTGCAGTAGAGATGGTACGGGGTCCAGTGGTCGTCGGCGTAGCTCGCGAGATCGGTATTGATGAGGTAATCGACGAACTCGCGCCAGGTCGGCTCGATACCCGCTGGCCCGGGTACGCCGGGACGACGAATCACCTGGTCGCTTCTCGGCATCGGCCGGTTTTTGTCTAATGCATACGCGTTGAGAGCGTTTTATTGAAGTTGTAGCGAGAAAAGAAATACAGAGAGGGGGGGATATGGGTACCTCGGTATTTGCGGACGATCGAGCTGCCGTAGCGCTTGTAGAAGTGCAGCGAGCCGTGCTCCCGGCCGGCCACCGAGTTCTCGAGCTTGTCGCGGTAGGCGCTGAGCAGACGCTCGAATGGATGGCGCACGATCAGCATTTTAGCCGTATTGTTTAGTAGCTGGAAGAAGATTGTATTGTTGCTGGGCTGGGAATGATACAACAGAAGTAGACACCATATAGCATACCTGCTCGGCTTCCGGATAATCCAACTCCGGCATTACTCGCCTTGCGATCGTCGATATTTGCTCTTTGCCGCTTGACAACTCGTCCTCCGATATGCCGTTGAGCAGGCAGAGATTGTAGATCCACGTGGTACTTCCGGATTTGTAGATGGGACAGTAGGATACGTTGTGCTTGCTGAAACGAAAGGCGCGAGGTGTTTATCGAACGTATGGGCTAATTGCAAGAACAATCGATAGAATTTAGGGTTTTTGTTTCAAACCTGTTTATGTAGAACACGCTGTACTGGGGCGCAGGCGGCTCTTTGAACTCCACCTCGAAACTCGAGGATTTGTAAGGGCCCAACTGGTACTTTCTGCAGACTCGTTTAACCTGATGCCTCCTCGCGTCGTTATCAATCGCAGCTTCTCTCTGAACAAACACATTTACATACCGATTATTTAAAAAATACACGCATAAACAAGCCCAACAACAAAAAACCTAATCACCATCTGCCTTTCGAAATCCTCATCGCCACGATAATCCACGTGCCGCTCCTCCTCGGCGCTTCTGCTCCCGAATAAAATCAAAAAAGTCAGCGCCCCGATGATACCGAAAACCACCATCTTCTTCGACGCGTTTCTCGGGAACGTCCAAAACATGGCTCCTTTATCCGCACCAAAATCCTCCTCGATCCATCCGCTGCGTAGCTGTACACACAACAACGCGTTTTATACAGCTATACGCTATGACGAAACGAACAAGCCGAGATCCGGTGCCAGACTGGTTTTCTCGTTTTTGGCCGCTGAGGCATTATCATCGCTCTCTCTCTCTCTCTCTCTCTCTCTCTCTCTCTCTCTCTCTTTCTCTGCTCGCGGCATTGGTGCCGTAGAAGGAGCACGTATAGCCTTGAGCCGGCCGTTGATCTAACCGATCCGGCATTGCGAGCATGAAGTCTCCTCTGTTTCCCCCCTCCCTGAGGCTCTTAAGCGACGTCTTCGGACTCTCTTTTTCTCGTGTCGTCGGTTTATGCTTATGTACAGCTGCTCGCGTGGATGCACTCGATTACGGAGAGGGGCCTTAGCTACGTCTAGACGCTCAATTAATCGTCGGCTATACATAGCCCGCTGCACCGACTTCAAATATGGTTTATTGTTGATTAGGGTTTTATTAAATTTTTTCTTTTTTCATCGCGGATAACACGTGCGATTTTTTATATTAATTAAATTATACGCGTATATGCCGTATTAAATAAGAGTTACTATGTACGGGCTGTCATAATGACGCAGGCAATGATTTATACATTCGTCCGCGCTTGATTATCGCGCGGCCTCGTTAATCATCGGATAATTTACATGCAGTAAAGCTGACTTTGACGGAACCTCTCCTCGGCCCCAGCCACCGAACTTGACTCGCAACGTAGCTTTTTTTCTCTTTATTTTTCTTTTTTTTACAGACGATTATCGTCTGCTAAGTATAGTTATTAAAAGATCGTTGATTAACGCCGTTAAAAAAATTTTTCAGCCGTACCCCGAAAAGAAACCGAATTACTTTGAAAAACCCACAGTCATCGTGTACACTGAATCTACCTAAAGAAAAGTCCCAAAGCTGTATTAAAAAAAATAAGAACGATACGTTACACACAGTACACATGCAAATAATTCGGAATTCCAAGTCTCGAATTCCCGGCCATTATGCGGCCTCTCTGGCGCAAATTCTCTATATATATGGATAATATCGCTCTGAAAATAATTAGCCGAATAACACACACGTGTTGCGTGCGCGCGGGCGTACAGGAGCGCGGTGAGGCCAACGAGGGTGAGAATCTTATGTATTCCTCCCGCGAAACTATATATCGCGCTACTGTGCACGCGAGTAAGAAAGATAACTGCTGGTATGGCTGTATTACCGCGATTTATCCGGGCGATGCATTGACGCATTCATATTTTACCGATTACGCTATTTCTAAGCTATGAAAACGAACTTTCTTTCTTTTTTTTTTTGGTAATTTCGTAATTCTGTTTACAGGAGGACTGGCGGGCACGCGTTCGCGGATTGGAGCGGATAGCCTCGGCGTTGCGCGCCCCTGCTGCCCTGAACAGCCTCGAGCCAAGGCTGGGCTCGCTGCTACTCGCTGTCTTGGGTGGCGAGAGAAGCTGTCGCGTCGCCGGTGCTGGTCTCGGCGTCGCCAGGGTAATTACAACCATTCCATTCTTTTTTTTTTATTACACCTAAGCAAACATATATGATAATTTGTGATAATTATTCGGGAGGATAGGTAGTGCTGGCGGGGGTGTCGGAGGAGGCCCTGAAGAATCGGCTGGGCACGATAGCCTGGGGCCTGGCGCGCCAGGGCGGACCGAACGCCAGCCAACTCGCCCGGCTGACGATGCTGCGCATCGGGCCCGGCCTCTTTCTCGAGAAGCTCCTCCAGCCCCAGTGCATCGGCGCTCGCAATGCCAAGGTAGCCCCGTCCACCCACAGGCTCTCTCTTTTGAATTATACCGACTATAAACTCATCGATTGTTTCTCAGATGCGCGAGAACACGCTGCAGCTGCTGATATTCTCGCTGGTCACCT
The DNA here is from genome assembly GCA_030522585.1 of Anagyrus pseudococci. NCBI lineage: Eukaryota > Metazoa > Arthropoda > Insecta > Hymenoptera > Encyrtidae > Anagyrus > Anagyrus pseudococci. The sequence continues at coordinate 123,127 of JAPYYQ010000012.1, read as the reverse complement.
TTCCCAGCAGCGAGTTCAAAGTAAAATGCGCTACGGACAAGGTCGTGGCGATGGTCGCCGACAGGCGGAAGCGGGTGCGCCAGTCGGCCCTCGAGACCCTTGCCGTCCTATCGCAAATCTACGATACCGAGGTATAGACGAGCTCAGAATAATTACAATGTTTTTCATGAGGATCGACGATTATCGAGACGGGCTTATTGTTTCAGGAGATACTCGAGGCGAGCAAGCGCTTGACCAAAGGCAAACAGGACGGGCAGAGCATACACGCGGCTATCAAGACGCGACTGGCGAGGAAATTGTTACCGACGGTGTCGATGGACGGACTGGTCGTTTACGGACTTCAAATATCAACGAATTCTCCCTATACCGGTTAATTGGCTTGTTTATTGTTGGAGGAATATCGAGCTGCGGAGGAACAAATTTTGTGTAATTACTCGTTCTTTTATACAGGAGCTGACGTCGAATGGATCGTTGCTGGTAGTGGATCAGTGTCGCCGGGAACGGGGCGAACGAGAGGTCAGCTCATTGCCATGTCGAACGATATGAACGAGCAGTAATTATCCCCCGATTATCGAGAGCTTTCATGACAATGTTTTGGCTCATCGTCGTTGATGATTGTTTGGCTTTTATTTTAGAAATAACGTTACGAGGAAGCAGAGGGTTAGACCGGCGAGCGAGCACAGTATATCGAGCGGCACGAGCAGTGGGCTTTTGGAAAAGGATGAAAGGATATCGTCGTGGAAGCTGTTGCCTCAGACGGACGAAGTAAAATTTGTTGAATTTTTATTTTTTAGAAATGACAATTCCTTTACTTCGTGTATATAAATACTTAACGAAGTTTTATTTTAGATTTGCCGTTTGACCTTTGAAAACAATGACATTGATTTACTATTATTTTTCTTTTGTTCGCCAAATACTTTGGGCAATAAACCTGAACATATAAAATAGTCGACGTCAACGTGTGTGACGTACACTCGTCGAGTGTTTACCCAATTTCGCGGGTTTTTCTATATTCGTATTTATTTATATACACATATATATATTTTAACGTAATTTTTTTTTAACGAGTTTATTAACCAAGTTGGCGCGATTGTTGATTGATGTTTAATTTTATAATTCAGTATATTTTTGTGATAAAGACTCTCATACAAAATGTCAATGTATGTTTCAAATAAGCCAAACGCCGAGATTATTGCTAGCCCTTTTAACTTTACCTAACCCCCAACCTCTTTCAAGTTGACACGTCTCGCATAAATAAATAATCCTTCACGCTCCCGTTTCCCGTTAGGTTATGCCAAACTTGAAATAGATTTTCTTTTAAATGTAAACCAAAAAAAATTCGGTAAAGCATTGCAAATCTTACGTATACGAATTTTACGATAAATCTTACCCTATTATGCTGTACGGTAAAAGAGAAGGCCTGCCGCGCTTCGCTTCGTAAGCTAACGCCTAAAGCTCCCCGTTCTCTTGACTTTCAGAATGACAAGCCGCGCAAAAAAATAGATCGGACCTCCAAGTCAGCTGACGTATCCAAAGGTAATTATCTCGCCATGTCGTCAATGTGTAACCATAAAAAAAGTTTGTTTAACCCGTACAATCTTAATGCCAACAGCCAGTAACAACGCGTTCGAGGTGACGCAAATCGAGGAAACCCCGGAAAGGGAGAGCAAAAGCCAAAGGCCTTATGCGACGCCAAAGCGATCCGAGAGAAAATCCGACATTCCAGTACCAAGCCAGACTAGTCCTTACCGAGTGAAAAAGAGCGAGGAATCATCGCCTCAGGCAAGTAAAGTTCGTTCGCTTCTCTATCAATTATTACAGTCCAACGTTAATAATTCGCTCGACTTTTCATCGCAGAATCGAGGAGCCAACAGCGCACCCGCGCCAAGGCAGGAGTCCCGGATACCAGTGTACACGGGCACGAAGACGATACCGCTCGAGCTGATCAAAGAGAGCCACGAGAAGAGCTCGTCCGAGGACGTAGCGCCGATGGATGCCAATGGGTAAGCGGCAAACGTCATTCGTGACTGTAATCGCCGTGTGCTTATATAAGTTTGAGCAAGATAACGTTTTTTTCTTCTACTTGCAAATCCCCAGCTATGCGAGCTTACATCAGCGCCGGAAACTTCAGCTCGCGAAAAGCGCAGCGCCTAGGTCGAATTACACGATAAATTACGCACACGCAAACAGATACATCAACGCTCAGTTCGATAAGCCTCGCGATAAACCTTTCGACGATGAAGAAGTGGAGCCGCAGGTAAGAATATTCAGTTTACGATTTCTTATTTTATGATACACTTCTGACACGGTTTGTTTGTCTTTTTTTAGAAATTTAAAGAGGATTACAAAAGCTCGCCATTGCGAAACTTCAAGGAGAACAATCAGCGAGTGCTGAGCTACGAAAAATTGAACAAGGGATTCGACTCGGTCGTCAAGAATTCACAGAACGCAAGAAGCCCGACGCAGTATCATCAGTACTCGTCCACAATTACGGACACGTAAGAATTTATTCTGACGAATATTATTACGTTGCTTTAATGCGAAGATGTTCGATTTGAAATTTTTTTTTGTAGGTACGAGACGATATATCAGAGGCAGCGACGAATGAAAGAGGAGAGAGACTCGCGAGCGTACTCAGCTGTGCCGAGTTCTCCTTTGTACGGCTACGCCTACGAGGGTTACCCTACCGAGAGAAAATTGCCAATAAGACTTGTAAGTCGAGATTTTCTAGTGTTTGATAAACCGAATTATTTTTACTGATTATTTATTCATTTTTTTCATAAACGTATAGAATAAGAGCGGAAGGAAAGGATCAATGGCGAATCAGAGCCCGCAGAAACGTAGCATATTCACATCGCCGTTCGACGATCATCCGTTTGGCCAATCAACCGAGAACTCGTAAGTGTAAAACTCCCTCTAGACTTACGTAAATAGCTTAATTGATTTGACAAGGGATTTATTAAAATTTTTGCTCGGCGTAGCCTCGCCTGATACAATTTAGAAAGCATCTCCCTTGCATGCCTACAGGGCGTAATTATAGCATGAGCTGCCATCGCCATTCGAGACTATTGGCGAGCGGTGTTTAATCGAATCGCATACCTAAAACTTTGATTCTAGCTCAACCATTACCTACTTGTTCATCTTAACAAACTATTAACGAATCATTTCTTATTACGACTTTTAAACCTAATTGAAATCCAGCATTTAAAATAGTGAATCTTTCTCTTGGACTAAAAGAAAAACGTCGTTTTCCTACGACGTTACATTCCAATCGTCCGACATCACGATCTTTTAAGAACGACCAACCAACGAGAAAGACAGGAGGAGAGAAAAAAGGCATTAAGCGCACGATCTCGATCGATTTTCCCCCCAGCGGGGCGACAAATCATATCCGCGGAGCAGGCATCGTCCCTTATAACAGCCAGCCGCTATATACATAGCGCACAGACGCGAGAAGGCTCGCGTGCAGTTGTCCCCCTTCCTCTCCTCCTTCCATTATCGGGCATTACTCCGTCCCGTGAATATTTCAAGTTCAATCGCTGCTTCAGCCCTTCTCATCCTAGTCGTGCGCGCACACAAGAGGCTAGCTTTCAGCTCCAAGTGGAGCGGCTTGAAAGATTAAAAGGGACAGAAAGGGCTTATTCCTCGTCAATCTGTCCCCTCGTTGGACTCATTCGCACGCGCTCTCATCTCCCCCTCCTTCTCCGAGGTGCTTTCGTTTTTCAGGGCAAAAGCTTCCGCGAAGTTGTATCGGCCCATTTCGATCGGTAGGCCAGCGATAATCCGAGGCCTAGTTCGCGCCAGCCACCGGGGATTCCCCTCATCCGAACAAACCGGGCATTTGCATATTTAAAGATATACAGACAAGCCGAGCGCGGCGACGGAAATCGGTATACATCTACACGTGCACCAATGCTCTCTTTCTCTCTCGTATCTTGATTAAAATCGTGACTGGCGCTATTTCCTACAAAGGAAAAATGCATCCACTACCCCTATACCCCCTACCAATATATCGTAAAGAAAGAAAAAGTGGTGTGGTAAAGTAAAATGAAGGACTGTGGCGGCGACAGTAGGGTTGGGGGTTGTAAGGCGGCTCGGCTATTTAGCTTATTATTAACTCGGCCCCGAAAATTCCTCGTTTCTCTCGTGCGTCGCCGCGCGGCCTGAATTGCGTCGACGTATCGAGGTCGCACGAGAGACACGCGCGCGCTCGCCCGGAACACAAGGGGAAAAAGGACGCACACGCGTTATCGATCCCGAATTCGCGTCTCCCTCGATACTCCTATATATATACTCCTTTTTTTCCACCTGTCGAGACCTGTGTATCTCAACCGAGGAATGAGAGGTGCTTTTTTTGTTCTTCTCGGATAGGTTTTAGAGTCGACAATTGCCGCGGCTGAATTTTTCATGCGAGAGTCAGGCTAAATCCGGCGGATTGGTTTTCTTCGAGGCGCTCCGACAGGACGATTGCCTGCTGACTTTTCCACGTGAAATTATCAGGCGCTATATACCTCGAGCGTTCCTATGCTATATATACACACACGTGTTATACACGTAACATGGGGATTGACGGAGGGGAATGTAATTAACCCAGTTTATTCCGTGTTTTTCTTTTCGTATTTCATTGTTGGCGTTGGGGAACGAAGGGCTGCGGATTAATATTAAATGTGCTGACGCTGGTAGAGCGTTATAGTTTTTATGCTCTCCGAAATTGTTTCGCCAGGGTTGGAAAACTGTTCAATTTTGGGAAAAGCCCGGCTTCGATAATGGTTTATTAGTTTTTCAACGCACTCGAAATAGCTCGCCTACAATTAACCTGCGTCACGTGATTCGAGATCAAATTTGTACAAAGTACCCTGAATATTTCAACCGGCCGACCGTCGCGCGCTTCTTGTCCACCCTTTCCCGCCTTGCACGCATCGAAATCACCATACGTGCAATGACGAGGCAGACTCGGCAAACTAATCACCAAATGAAAAAGTTCTCGCCTGAACGCGACACAGCTCGGGGCTTTGCATACAGCCTGCATAAGCCGCGTGTCATTCGAACGAGCGACAAGGTGCATCGACTTTTGTCCCGGCTTTTCACAAATCGCAAGCGCGCATCTCGTAAAGCTCCCCCGCGCCGATGTCAAGCTGTTGTTTTACCCATTTATTGCAATCCACTAACCTCGATCGGTATGATCTGTCCTACAAACCCCCTGATGATTTCTGGAAAATTGACTCGGCGTGAATTCCCGAAACGAAAGAGGAAAGTATAGAGAAACGCCATTTATTCCTTCTCACCCTTCCAACCCCTCCTCTCTGACGAACGCGGCCGATCGATAACAGACGCAAAACGATCTTATCGCGTCGGTCTTAAAAAGAAAAAAAAAAGAGAAGCGAGAGGGGGACGGCTCGTGCGTTCTAATAGCGAGTCCCCCTTTTTTTCAATCCAATTAAACGAAACGTTCGCGTCAGGTGGAATCGAGAGAAAAGCAATCGGTCGCTCAACGAGATCGAGTCTATCGCTGCAAACGCAGATCGATAGACTCGGAGAGAAAATCCCTCGCCCACTTTAACACTCCACTCTCCGTCAATCGCGATATACACTCACTTGGCAACGAGACTCTATCCACCCTTTCTCAATCATCAGGAGTCAAGCGCTTTCGCGAGCACACGCCAAGGGTAAGCGGGAAAGGAGAGCTGAATTATTTAGAAGCCGAGCCTGGTCATTGGCGATTATCAAGGGCCCCCTTTTAATCGCACCCTCTCGCTAATCTGCTCCCCCTCTCAAGTCCTGATCCAACGTTTGCTCGAGCGAAAGCAAACGCAGCGAATGGCAAAAAGGGAGTAGTCTTAGGTTGTCAACTCTGTGTCGAAGGAGCCGCCGAAAAGCCTCGGGAGGATCAGGCGAGTGTGTCATGGTATAGAGTGGTTGGTTAAACATAGCGCCGCGTGAAACAGCGAGTGTACAGTGTTGTGTAGGCGGGCTGAGTTAGTCGGCGCGCGGCTCTGCGTGCGCGAGGCTCCCCTCCTCTCTCGTCTACCTTGCTCCGGCTCTCCTCGGACTGTACCGGCGCAGTCGCGCGTACAACCTCGCCAGTGCTACTACGACGGCCCTTGTACTTTGTCAGACCCCCATCGGTTACGCTCTGATCCTGCCGAGTGATAGTTTCCTTCTTCTTTTTCTCTTGGTCTACGCGAGTGTGTACGGCTCGTTGGGGATTATGAGACGTTTGTGCGTGGATTGGACGAAGTGTCGAGCACAGGTTTTTTCGGCTGGAATGCGGGGGGATATGAAGTTTGGCTCTTGCGTGACGCGAATACCGGGCTAACATTTAGATGCTTTGCTTTTTCATACTTTATTTCGTTCGGTGCACTGGTCGTTGAGTTGGATACCGGCAGTGTACGGTAGGCGTGGTAAAGCCTCGGGGAAAAGATAAACGCTCAACCTTCACCCCAGCCGCGTTGCGCAGTGCAAGATGAGCACGCTTCGGGGGAGGAAAAATGAATTTCCGAAGTTGTAAACAACGATTCTCTCGCAATTTTTCTTACCGTTTAGTGCCTAAAGGTTAATCACTTCCCGTTTGCCCTAAGTCTTACTCTACAGGCTCTCGTAAAAGCTCGACACTGACAGCTTTGGAAAAATATTTAAGCTTATCGATTAGTCGCCAAGTGCTATTTGCCGAGTGAGAAAGGTATCCTTTAACGACTCGGAAGAGCGTAAACGCTGTCATCGACAGGGGCGAGCTTTCGCAACCGTTCACAATTCGAATATCAATCCTGTATCGACTGGCGTGTTTGTCGTTGCGTTTGTTTACGTGTAATACACTCGTGCGATTTTTATCGCGACATTGCTATCGATGAGTATAATAATCCCGAAGAGAAAATAACAATAATTGCATTGTATAGCGCTGTTGTTTTGCTCCTTCGTTATACCGCGGCCGATCAATAATATCAACCTGTTAACCGATTTATTTCACCTGTTAACGCGACTTGCCGTCCTATACATACAGAAACGATTGTAAAAACTTACCAGCCCGTCATATCTTATAAATAATTCATCGAGGATACAAAAAAATTCCCAATCGTTCGAAATGGAAGCTCAATAAGCACACCGTAGCCCTCCAACCGCTCGATTCTCCTTAACCTTCGCGCCGATAACTCGGCCAAGCGATTACCTCGTAACAAAAAAATAACCCCGGCAAAGGAAAAAGGAAACACAACCTTAGCGTATAATGCCCAATCGCATCGCCGGAACCACGTCGCTCGTGGTTCGCGAATTAACGCGAGTCGATCGTAAGCCGGTAAATCCCGAGCCGTCATGATCTTCAAGTACTGCGTGTGGCCGGAGCCGGGTAAGGACGAGCCGAGCAAGTCGTTGATCAACGGCTCGAGTCCGCCGGCTGACACGGGCTTGAAAGCCGGCCGCGGCTACGCCAAGCTCGCCGAGAATTTTCTCGGCTGCTGTCCGTGCGCGTTTCGCTGCCGGCGGCCCGTCGGCGTCGACACTACGTCCGTCGGCGACAGCTCGCTCGCCGGCTCGAGCAGCTCCGAGCCCACCCCCGTCATTGCCCTCAAGCTCAACGGCAGCAGTCTCGACACTATGTACGTTTCTTTTTGGAGAAGTCGCCAAGTGTAGAGCGAGATTGACGAATTATTGGAAAATTGAAAATTAAAATTATTCGCTTTTTAACTTTGGCAATTTAGCAAACGTTGATCGTCAACAAATCGATTTTTTTTTTTTCAGAGACAAGGAGGCCGGTGATCTCGAGGCTAACGGGAGCCTGGCCACGCGCACCATCAACGGCAGCCGCACGGCCCCAACGAATTCGGCGAGCGATCGGCCAAACTCGCCCCGCCACGGTAAGTCACGCGTCACCTTCTTCCTTTCTCTTTTTATTTTTATTGCACTCCGCTCCTGCCTCTACCATCCCCCTTCTATGGCAAGGCAGTACATATACAGGGATAGATCGGCGTAGTGCGATAAGGCAGCGGGGAACGACCTACCCCAACGGAGCTCGTGACGCTACCACCTTAACGTCGATTCAGCCTTTTATTTTATACGAGGAAGGGGGGGGGGCCGAACCAGCCGAGGGCACCAAAATGCGCTCGACGGTAAAACACACAGACACCGCTGAAAAATCCATTTTCTCGAGGTTTCTTTCTTTATTTTTTCATTTCGTTCTCGTCGCTCGTCGTTCGAATGAAGCGCGATACGATGTACCAGCATGCGATATCGCTCCTCGTCTATGGATATCGTCGTGCATTTACGAATGATCCTCCACGAATACCCGCATAGTACTCGCAACGCGTGTACATCCTCCTTCGGGTTTGAAAACGTAAACGCGCTTAACTAATAAAATAAAGCTCGCAATACGGAGATTCGTCGCGAGCGCGGTGGGCTGAAAAAAATCGCGATATTATAAAAAGCCACGCTACGCGAGATTGTATCCAAAGTACTCCGTGGATATCCGTCGTTTCTCTCGTATTATACGGACAGAGAGAGATAGAGTCCTCGTAACAGCCGCTTGTATAGACACCCGCACACGTCCGTGTATATGTACATAAGCACTTACACACGCGACTGTTATCTCTCCTCGACGGGCGGTCGTATATATACATGCCTCCCACCCTCACCTCTTCAGGCTAGCTAAGCGCGGATCGAAAGCGTTTGAACTGGAGCGGGAGGTTCTTAACCTCGCGAGTCCTGTGTGCAGGCAAAAAGAGAGAGAGAGGACTGCATTGTGCAGTCGCGCTCTGCTGCTGGGATAAGAGCCGGCCGACGGGGGACAATCGATAGCCACCGCGCGGGTGCAACGTCTTCGGCCGCGTGTCTCTGCACCCGTCTATCTCACCCCCCCCCTTCCACGTCCCTCTGCGACGTCGGCGCGTTTATCTTTCGATTTCGCCGATTTCGCCGACCGATCGATATTGTGCACATTTGCTGGGACGTTTGTCCGGTCGACGAATGGAGTCTATTAACTTCGTTTTTTTTTCCTTTTTTTTTTATTCAGACATCGGCGGATGTTTGAATGGATGCGTGCGCCTGTGTACTGCGGATCGTTATTATACTTATCTCGCTTCCGCGCTGCTGAGATCAGTTTTGTGGGCATTAGCGGCTTGGATTTATCAAAGCGAGGGTGGCCGATGAGAATTGTTTGTGCAAAGCCGTGATTAATGGCGTGGGCGGGCGGTCGGTTTAACGATTTTATTGCGGGCTTAATGCTTCAAATGATTTTCTTTTATTCTTAATTTCACTTTTTTTTCTCTAAAAAAAAAATCTTTTTTACAACTACCGAAGGTCGTACTGCTTATACTTAACGTACACGTTATCGCTGATAATCAAGGACGACTGCAGCCTGAAATTTTTTTCTAAATTAGCATAATAAAATGCGCAAGCTTGATAATACCACCGATAAGAATCTAAGTAATAATGAAACATTCTTTCACGTGTCGCGCTTTATAAAATTAATTCAATAAAATCCTACCAGCATGAACGGCCTATTCGCAATAGTTCAAAGGTATATGAACACTCATACACGTGTATTATACCTATATCGAACAAGGAATGACCGAACTTATAAATAATTCGCCGGCACCAGGCCGCGATTCCGAGCGTTTGTGTGCGGTAATGCAAACTCGCGCTTCAACCGTCAGCTTCCGAATAAGCGAATCGTTATTTATTTAACAGCCGGCAGAGCTCGTTAGACCCCCGGGGGCACACACGCGCATACACTCGCCGGTATAGTAATGACTCACCTTCGCACATACGTATATTTACCCCTAAGCCTACAGCTCTCCCCTCGACTTTTTCGCGATTGAATAATTCAGAGGCGGCATTATGCATAAAAAGTAAAGCTCTAAACGGCCTAGCAGGCGGGGGAGAGGCGAGATCGAGCAGCGGTAGCAGTTCCTCATCCACGCGATCGGCCCCGAGCGGCCGACGAACGCGCAGCCGGCCGAGCCTGCCGGCGCACACCGAGAGCGACGAGTCCAACGCCGATAGGGTGGATACCTCGAGCCCTGGCAAATCCTTCAACGTCATAAGCCCGCAAGCTCGTAGCGGCAGGCGGGAGACGCCCGACCGCGTGAGTATCAATTACAAAGAGCTTCAATTGGTGTCTACAATGTCTATACCTAACATTTCACCTGCAGTTGTCATCGCGCGGTCAGCTCGACAACGCCGTCGACCAATCGAGCACAGAGAGCGAAGAGGAGGAGGAGGAGGAGGATGAAAGCGAGGAGGAAGAGGGCGGCGTGGGCAGACGGGGCTCCTCCTCGGGTTCGTCCGATCGGCAGAGCAACGAGTCCGGGCTGCCGGGACTGATCCGTACGCCGGACAAGCCTGCCTCCCAGACGTCGATCAACTCGGGCAGGCTGTCGGGCAAGCAGGAGTCGCTGCCGCGGATACGCGAGCAGGAGCTACGGCTGCCAGCGCTCGAGTGCGCCCACTCCAGCGATCCCTCGCCCTCGGCCAAGTCCAGCCCGGCATCGCGGAGCGGATCCAGCGAGCGCGCGTTTAGCGCGAGATGCAGCGCTGGAGGTGACGAGGATGAGGAGGAGGAGGATGAGGAGGAGGAGAGGCAGGAGGAGGAGAGGATTTACGAGAGCGCGGGGTACAGGAACGAGAGGACGAGCGGTGGGCCCGGCTCGCCACCGAGGTCTAGAGCTTATAGGGATTGTGAGCGCAATACCGACTCCAATGTCAGCCTCTACAGCTGTAATAGTGGGGCCATGGTACGATACGCTTTGGAATACGGATTTAGGAGCGGATGAGATTACCGATCTTTTCTTTTATTTGCAGTCGCCGAAAAATTCGAGCCCCAAGAGGTTCGTCAGCGAGGAGTCCGTACCGAAAGACACGGATTCGGACGGGGCGACTACGACGACGACGACTACGAGGTCGGCCAGTCCGCCGCCTCTGCCCATTGGCTTTCAGCGCAATGCCGAGGAGCAGTTCGGTAGTAGCTCGGCCGATGGTAACGACAGCGATGAAAAAGCACAGGTATGTCCTTTTCTGCGATCGGTAGACCAAGCTGTATAGATGTACCGTGAATTTGAATGACCAACGATTTTATGAGAAGCCGACACGTGCGTCGACGCCACCGGTCGAGCTGCCGCGGCGCATTTGCAAGGTGTCGCCGTGCCGGATGAGGCCCCAGCCTAGCTGTCACCGAACCACCCTCGCAGCGGCGAGTCGGCATCACGACAAGCATCACCCGGAGAAGTCGTCGAAAGCCGTGCAGCAGTGCTTCGCTAATCTAGAGAGCAAGGACTGGTGAGAATCCGATCTGAAATTTAAAAAATCGGTTCGATCGTTAAAATCGGTTGAATTTCGCCGCAGGGAGATGACGCTGAAAGGTCTGAGAACGCTGGGCCAGCTGGCGCGCGACGAGCCGGAACAGCTGGACGTCTGCGCACCGGGCATGCTGCTGCGACTGCTCGGCAAGCACGTGCGAAATCTCAGGTCCCAGGTCGCTCGGGTCGCCTGCTCGACCGCCAGCGACGTCTTCAGCGCGCACATACGCGGCATCGATCAGGTACAGCTCTTTCCATTATACTTTATCCGTTTGTTGAGAGTTTTATTAACAAAGTTTCACGTTAAATTAGGACCTCGACGAAATAGCGGGACCGCTGCTGCACAGGACCGCCGATACGAACCGATTCCTTCGGGAGGATTGTAACTTGGCCCTCGACAGCTTCATCGAACACTTTCCGCCCCATCGGACGATCGTGACGATAGCCAACCGCGGCGCCACGTAAGCCTACGACCCCTAGTTCAAACTCTGTATTTGGATTTATTAGATTTGATCAACTTAATACTCGTTGCAGTCACCAGAACACTATAGTCCACGCGACGACCGCTCGGCTGCTCTACGCCATCGTCAACGAACTCGGGGCCGACTGCGCGATGCTCCTGCCGAAAGACGTGCGGGACAAGCTGTTCGAGACGACGGCCAAATTGTTGACCGACGGCAATTTGCAAGCGAGGTAAGAATTGTTTTTTTTTTATATATGCATCACTTTTGTTAATTACGATGTAAAACACTTTGCAGGAAGCACGCCAAGGAGACGTTCAGACTGCTGGTGCGGTGCGAGGGCTTTCGCAAGGCTCTGACCGACGCAGTGCCCGAGAGCACCCTACGACTGATCGACAAGACTCTGCGCGCTCTCTAACCGACGGCTCTTAGCTGCTCGCCAGTTCGATCGACGACGGGACAGTGTACGGACGAGAAGCGCGACGGAGCTAGAATTCCCGATGACGCATCAGACCGGCCAAGGACGAGCCTTGTAATCGTGATTCGGTGATGAGAGAGAAAGAGAAACAAAGAGAGAGGGAGAGATCATCCTGTGCCGACAATTTCAATGATTAACGCTTCTTGCTTCGGTTCCATCACTCCCACTTCCCGTAGCCTCGGTTTTCTTCTTCTTTTTTTTTCATCCGATGACCGGGAGGATGTAAAATTCGCGAATTTCAGACGATTTGTGACGGTGTATACATGTATCTATTCGAAGATAATAAATCAACTGATATATTTATATATAAGTGGACGACTGCGTGTGTGGCTGCGGTCTGAGGGAATTTTATATTTTCTCGATGCCGACGGTGATCAAGCAGGCACTCGGGCGTGTTCGTCGGCTCATTTGGTTGAGCCCGTACGGTAACAGCTGAGGCCTGGAGAGGTTTGTTGTAAAGAAATGTATCATTGCCTCGGGCGCAATGTTTACGGTTTTGTACTGTTCTCGTTGGCGAGTCGGTAAACTAATTTTTTCATCATCACGTACTCGATATTTTTTTCTCTTTTTTTTCGTTAATGTATCATACAGAGCAAATTCCATCAATCGTCAATTGCATGTTGTAAATTGTATACAGTAAAAATAGGGGGCGTAGAGAGAAAGAAATGAAAAAGGGATGTGGAATAAATCAATTTTTGATGAGCAATCCTATGAGGGTAGGTATAATGACTATATTTATCAAAAAAAACTGATGTGTACATATAATTCTGTAGTCACCGAATATGAGAGACCTACTGCTGTTGAAGAGAAACACGATAATGAAGTGTCGCTTGATTTTCTAAGATTAAAAACGTAAAAGATGCTATTTCCTTTTTTAAAATCGAAAAACTTTGAATAAAACACACAGATTCTTAAAAAAATAAATAAATTGTTTTCATTTGTTTTCCATAACCTTGTTAGTTTCCTGTACGAGACGCGTGTGCGCGTGTGATAGGATACACTTTGTGATTGATAAGGTTAATAATTGATAAAACCATGAAATCGAGCTTGTAAAATAAACGAAAATGTCTTGCAAGAGAAAAGTCAGTTATCATCCCATCGAGTCTCAAGAATCCGCCTTTTCTTTAAACGGCGAAGAAAGTCTCGATGGCGTCATTGAAATATCGATCAACAGCATCGAGAACATCGTGAGTCAACAATTTGTGAAACGATTAAAATCGTTCTATCCAAGCCTAACACACCCCTTTGGCCAGGTTGGCAAAGACGAGATGCTGCTGCGAATCGTCGCCGAGCACCGAGACATCAATCTCGGCGAGAGTCACGACATCCCCATCAATTCGAATTGGGAGAGCTTGTGCGCTCCCCATCCTGTTAATTTCTCCTTCGACGTTAGTTTCCCGCTGAACAATCTCAAGGGCGTGGAACATTTGGTATCGAACCCTGTATTAAGTAAGTTGTACCTTATATTGAAAATCCCCCATACATTCTAAAATCAAAAAAATTAAAAACAGTCAAGGTGTACGAGATCACAACGAGCGAGGAGGTAAAAGCACCGAACGGCAATTCGAAGAGCAAAGGAAAAGCAGTAGTAATAGCCACGACGGAACTGAAAATCGAGCAGAAATTACTGGGCATGTGTAATCTCGATCTCGTGCCGCTCGTACTCGGCGAATTCGAGATCGACGAGAAGCTCGTGCTCGAGGCGCCGAATTACTCGTGGGACAACGACATCGTACCCTGGGCCAAACTACCGCGACTATCGATCTCGATGAAAAGGGAGGATTTCGAGATACTACCGCGCGGCGAAGATTTTAATATCCTGAGCATCACCGTTGAGAGCATTTACAACCCCCCGGGTTTTTTCCACAAGTACCTGGATTACAAGTGCGCCACGGTATTGCGCACCGACAAAAACGTGAGTTTTGGAGTCTGGTTTTATTATTATCGACTCTTATTGAGTACGAATTAAGGTCGAGGATACGAGTGTGGTGTTCGGTAACGGAAGATGGACGGAATTTCACGACGTCGAGCAGACCAAGAGCTGGAGGCCCCTGGCTAACATAGACAGTAGAGCGAGATTGTCGAAATACAAGATAAGCTGCGACTGCGAGGGCGTGAAAAGCGCGTATAAGAAGCAATTCGATTTGAAGGTGCGTTTCGAAACTTATTATCCCTGATGAGCTTTGGTTTGCTTGGAACGTCTTGCTTTTTTTGCAAAGACGCTCACGAAGAAGGACGTGAAGAGGATCGAGTGGAATTCCTTGCACAGAGCTTTGCTGGACAAGGATGATATGGAGAACGTATTGGATCGTTTGAAAAAGTAAATCGTTTTTGTAATCGCTGCTTTGATCGTTTAAACAAGGGTTGTATTAACTATGCTCTTAAAAGGCGAAAATATTGGCCTTTCGAGATCATGGTGACGGAGGACAGGGAAGAGGAGATGAATAACGAAGGGGACAACGAGGACCGGATATCTCTGATCTATCAGTGCTACGTCGACACCAGTCAGCTTCTTTTTCCAGGATGTAATTAATATCACACGCTCTAGTCTCGTATGCGAGAGCTGGTTAATGATGATCATGTTTGTGCTTTAGTGACGAGAACGCGAATACTGGCTCAGCTTTATACTCAAAGCTCGGCGGATTTGAAGGATAAGACCGAGCTGGCCGAGTCGATATTCGAGCATCTGATTCATGAGAATGACGAGAAGAGAAGCATTGATAAATCGGATTCGGTACTTTGCTTCGTTTTTTTTTATTTTTTTATTAAACTTTCAAGTTCGAGACTTATTTTGGTTTTTTAGTTCGAGTATGAAGGGGAGCCCGATGTGGTAAGCATACCGGTATTCAACGACGACGGTAGTCCGGTACTTCTTCTGGTCGAGTTCGAACTGTACAGGCCATTCTGTCCGTCGCGCGTTTTGGAAGATTACACGGATGCGTTAGTAATTTTTTTGGCAATCGACCATACTTATCAGTTTAAGTGGTTGATTATTCAGCATAGAAAAACTGAAGAGGACGCCGAAGGAGAAGGGCTCGTTTTACGCTTACACGCCGCATTTGGTGCACGATCAGTACGTCGATTGTATCAAAGAACTGATCGACGTGCTCGGGGAGAGCTATAGGGTAAAGAAGCATCGATTTGATCGTACCCGATCGAATTTTCATTTTGAAATTTTCTTTATCAGGACTTTGTGGAAAAGTGCAATTGCCGAGGATTCAAGGACACGTCCTGCGACTGCCTGGACCACACGGACAAGACGAACGTGTCGTTGAGCCTGAATCTGAACGTTGCCGAAGGAGACAAGTGTCCGTACAGCTACGTTCAGGTCCGTTTGAATACGCGTCGAGGGTTGCTTTAATAATCGATTAGAAATTTAAAAAAAGTTTAAAACCGCTTGCAGGACGAACTAAGCGGCTTCAAGCAGTTTCTCCACGAGTCGGGCAAGTACGTTTGCATAAGGAGCGAACTCAAGGACAAGATAACGAACTTGCTCGATCAGGAGTTTTCAATAAGCTCGGCCGATTGGAGTTCGCATAAGAATCAGGCGAGTCTTTGAACGTCTGTGACGGTTAAAGAGCCGATTTTTTTTATTATTTTTTTTGTTTTCTTCGACGAAATGTAGAATTTCATAGCGACGAGTTACACGTACTTGGTGGAGAACATGCACAAAGCGTTGAACACGAAATTGGACGTGCGCAAGTATCCCGTTTGTAAGAAAGAAGAAACCTTTCGCCAGCTGTGGTTTCGCGCCGAGGAAGCTTACGAGTTTCACGATTACGAGAAAGCCGATAAATTGTACATACAGGTTGTTCCCTTTTCCTGCTTTATTTACGCGTCGATTATTTATCTCTTGTTAAACTTAATTTTGTCCAGCTAGTTTCCGACGACCGCAAGTATCCGGAAGGATGGGTAAGGTACGGTGCGTACTGCAAGCGCAAGTGTCAGATCGACGAGGCGATCGAATGTTGCAAAATGGCGATTCAGCTGAATCCCCGTCACAAAACAGCGTGAGATACCGATTTTTTTAACCGACTACTCGCAAGCGACCCGATTTCCATACAACGTTATTTCGCAGGCTTCTCTTCTACGGCGTTCTCCTCGCGATCAAGGAGAATTACAAGGAAGCCGAAGTTATCCTAAAATCCCTGCTCAACCTGTACCCTCGATTCGCCGAGGGCTGGGCTGTTTTGCATCTGTTTTACATAAAAATCGATTACGTAGCAGGTGAGGATTTTTCAAAAAAAAACCACCGGCCTTCCTTCATGCACTTTATTAAAATTTAGGCATAGACCTCGCGCTAGACACAGCCGAGAAATGTTTGTTCGACCGTAGCCGCGACATGGACTTCTCGAGTATCCTGAACGAGGAGCCAATGGCCTGGTCGACCCTGCTCTGTCGTAATAATCGTATTTTCCACCTTACCGCGGTCCTGCTGCTCAAGCTCCACCTTTACGAGGTAGACACGCCGCGTCTTTATAATCGTGTTACGGGGATAAAACAAGAGTAAGGACAGTTCGCAGGACTGGCACTGACCCAAGACCTGTGTCACCACGCGCCAAAGTCCGTCGAGGTGCTGTACTTCCTCGGGGTCAAGTGCTACCTGCACAACGAGCCTACGAGCGCGATGAAGCACCTGGGCGAAGCCGAGCAGATAATCGGACTGGTCAGTTGCACCTCTCGCTTTTCGCTGCCGAGTCAACGCCGGTAATAACGGCCCCGCTGCAGGAGTACAGCGTGACCTCGTTGATCGGCCACGTGGCCTTTGCCACCGGCAAGGACGCCTTGGCGATCGAGCAGTACGAGGCGCTGGACATGATGTACGACAGGCCGGACAGCATCCACCTCGTGCACATGCGTTTGGGATTTCATTACATCGACGCTGGGGATTATGAGCGAGCGAGGGGCGTGTTCTTGCGCGCCGCAAGGCACCTCGCATCCTGCAAGACTTGGCTGGGCGTTGGGGCTGCGAGCTTTTTCGTAAGATCGGGATATATTGGATTTGAGGAAGGGGGGGAACTGTTTTTTGAACTGTTTTTTGGGGGGGAGTTGCAGCTGAGGAATTACGAGGAGAGCGAGGTCGCTTTGACGGAGGCTAACAGGATCGACGACGAGGACCCGGACGTTTGGGCTTATCTGTGCCTGCTCAGCGCGACTCTACGCAGACTGCACGAATTCGAGCAGTGCTACAGGATGATGGTGAAGGTGTGGAGAGAGAGAGAATTGAGACTACGCCTTGGTTTTACAGCCATTACAGATTTTTTATTAACAATTCGCTTCTGTTTTTTTTTTTTAATCTTTCTGATTTTCTTTTTTGTTGCTTATTCCGATTATTATTCTTCTTCTTCTCGGTACGGTAGAACAATCTTAGGAGTGACAAACTTTGGCGGCTGATAAAAGAATCAATGGAGGCTGCGAGCTACTCGACGCCGATCGTCCAACTTGCGGACTACGAGGATAAGCAGAGCACTTGTTGCTGTCAGAGCACTTGTTGATTACTACTTTTGTTTTTAATTCTGACGTTACAATGGCCTTGCAAGAATATAATAAAATTGAATCTTTTTTTTTCCTTTTTTTTAATAACCGATATTTGCTTGGGTACAATTGTGGCGGTGGATCACGTGTAAACTGATAAAAAGGCATGGCTTTATCGAGATATAAATTAAAATTTGGTAATAACTGTGATTCTCTCCTTTTTCTTCTTACTCGAAATAAATTAATAAATTTTGTTAAGTATGCTTGCTTGGATATGATGCTGGAACAAAAACAAGTCTTTTTTTCTTTTTCATTTTTGCGTTTCAATACTCAAATTTTGCTTGTAAGAAACATAAATAAAATACGTTAAAAAAAAACCAAAATAAATAATATTATATAAAATATATGTCATAATTAAATAAGTTATAGCGATAAAACAAACGAAAATTTTACAAGCTGTTGCATCAAGGAAATGTGCACTCGTGAAATTGTTTCTATGAAAACCACTTCTAAGACTTCGATTGAACGTCTCGTTACTACACGCATTTCCTTGTTAGTACACAACTTGAGAAAAAAAAATAAGATTACATATCTCCAAACATTTTTTTTTGTCCGCGACACTTTTTTTTTCGTTTTTACGTTATCGCATATATTGCTACGTATATTAATTCTATGCGCCTCTTGTGACGAATATATAAAAATATTATTTTGCCATCCACCAAAATAAATATCGCTCTCGCTACTACAATTGCTATAAATTGTGATTTAGAATAGAAAATAACACTGAAAAAGATTTTACAAAAGGTTGAGCGTTGTTTTTTTTTGCTAGTATCTCTCAGGGATACGCATGACGAGTTTCAAAATAAATTGTTTTTTTCTTTTTTGTTAAAAAAACAAAAAAAAGTGAGAAAAATACGTTTCTCAAACTTCTTTACATACACATGCAATAAAAGCGTTAAAGAACTACAAGATGTTATAAACTTTATAGTATATTGAGGAGAGATGATAAAGTTTGGCTTTTCGATCAAGCGCTACGTTTTTTGTAAAATAATTAATTATTTTTTAATCTATAAAAAATAATTATTTTCAATAGTTGTCTGTTTTAATCTTGTACATCAAACGAATGGCACTAATTTTATAGCACTTAACATTTTTGTTTGTTTTCATTTTTAGAAACGTACCAGTTGCTTATTAACTATTTTCATGCTTTACATTTGGAAAAATTCGATTCAGAAGTACGAGTGCGATAATTCGCTAAAGAACATTGTAGAATAAGCGTCTAAATAGCGAAATTCATGTTGGCTGAAAGAATCGAACGACTTACAGTGAGTGAGCAGTTTAGATTTTCGTTTCGCTCATTAAAGATGTCTTAAAAATCTAAATTGTCTAAGGTATCGCAATAAAAGATACTTTCGTTAACACGTGAACTCGTAAATAATGATACATCGATAAATACTTTGATTAAATAAAATTCAGTAGTTCGATTCTACCACAAGTGATTATGCAAACGATATTTTTTTTCTTTTTGTTTTACTCTCTTAATAACTTAGTAAATAAAGCATTATTTTTTTCACTAGATAATTCTTCTTAAATAACTAGGGTATAGATTAATTCACGTATGAAACAATAATATCGCATTCAGTCGAGAAATAGTCTAAAAGCGAAGTAAAATAAATCAGTAAGGAAAAAACGCTACAATATGTAACTCACAACTCGCGAAAATCCATATAAAAATGTCCGATGTACAGATCAGACCTTTAAACGATTAAGAAAATAGACTTATATGGCTGTTTTTGCACCAAACATAGATAAACCAGCCTCTTCGTTTATTCTACAGTTAGGAAAAGCGCTCCTTCTTTATTTTCTTTTTTTTACCGATTTTGGAGAGTGAGCATCAAATTCTGAATAGCATTCTCTTGAATTTATCTTTATCACAATCTTGTATCTGGCTAGATTATCACTGTTTAGCGAACACTTGCATAGTAGTACATACTTCAATTTTGGGCGTTTTCATTTTTTTTTTCTATTTTCTCTTTCAAAACAAAGTCTTTAACTACAGACTCCCTATGCATAAGAAGTTGAAAATACCGACGAATCTTCAAAATCTTAGGCGCTTTTATATATTGTACATATACATTAATAAATAATTATTGCATCATTGCAAGTATTATTTTCTATAAATTAACTTACTTTAGGTGGCTACATCAATACCATGAAAAATTTATTTTTATTCTTTTTCAATGTAGCTTACTATTATGCTACAGAATTTGAATTATTTTTAAATGTTAGTAGATACAGTTAATATGCAGATTTTACTTTAAACAGCTTTATAAATCTTCAAATTTTAGATCATAACTTATTACTAGACTCAATATAAAAAATAAATTTTTCATGTATTTTCAGAGCCACTAATATTTTTAAACTTTAAAAATTCAAGTCTTTTATAGCAGAGTAAACCAGAACACATCTGCGTTTTTGAAGAACAAAATTAGTTTGGGCTTGATTCTTCAACCGCCGATACAGATTCTGATTCTTTTTTAACAAAATTTTCTTCAACTGGAAATTCCCCTTGTATCACTTTTTGTACAGTAACTTCTGATATTTTATCGTCATCTTTAACAACGTGCACGTCACTGTCTTTGGTAGAGTTTTTCGAAGGTGTTTCTATTTCATTGTGATCATCAATTTTTTCAACCTGATCATTGATTGCCTGAACAATTTCACCAGCACTATGATTATCACAGATTTCCGCAAGTTTTTCACAATTTTCTTTGGTTACATCCACTAAGGCAGATTCAACGAGTTCTAGAGAATTTGTCACTTTGCTTTGAGGATTAGATTCATCAGCTGAAATATCCAAGTTTACGCCACTCTCATTAGCAGACGAGTTTTTAGAAAGATCTGTTTCACAGATTTTACTATCATTGAATTCAGAATTAGAATCCACAATCCCACTGTCATTTAATAATATATTTTGTGGAGTTTCTAAAACATCTGTCTTTTCATCTGCTAAGTCAATTAGAGTATTTTTAATGTCTTGTATCATGTCAGATTCTACAATATTTAAGTCTTCTATTATTTTTTCAATTTTATCATCACATTTTTCAGATACTTTAATTTTTGATTCCTCTGTAATTGTATTTTTTTCAAGTTCATCCAATTTTACAGGTTCATCATTTTCTAAAGTGTTTTCGGGCTCTTCTTTATTCTCAATATGTCCCGCGTCAGTTTTTATTTTATTCTCCGTAACATTATCAACAGATTCGTGTATTAATAAACTATCTTGTTTATCTTCAGAAATTGGACTGTGAAATTCCTTGTTTAAAATAGATTGTTCTACTTTTTCAACCTCTTCTACATTTGGATTATTTGTTTTTTCTACAGTGAGTTTTTCATACTCAACTAAACATGCAGATGTTTCCTCATTCTTTTCAATTACATTTTGTAAAGCTATAATAGATTCATTAACTTCTATTTCATTTTTACTGACGTTTTCATCAACTGTAAGATTATCATTTTTAGTATCTTTATCATTACTAACAGAATCAATTTCTTCATTACATGTTATTTTGTCATTAACTGTAGTGGGTTGCTCAATTTGAATATTTGCAATATTTTCATTAATTTTAATTGTTTCGTTGATTTCATCAGTACTATCACTATCTTTCTCTATATTTTGATTAGAATATTCAAAATTACTATTGCATGTGTCTTGGCAACTGGACTCAATGTTCGTCGTAACGTTTAAATCATTAGTGGTATCGGTAAAATCTTCGTCTTCCTTTACATTATCATCTAAAACTTCTGTATTGCCATTGTTATTATGGACACTTTGCACAACAATGACCTCCTTATTATGCGACTTATTAGGATTATACTCGGAAGGTATGGCATCTTCCATAGGAACATCTTGGATCATTTCCGTTGTAGACTTCTGAATTCGTTTCGGAGGTCGTTGGGGTCTCGAAGAAGTACTTGTCTGCCTCTGATCCTTCAATTCGGTTTTTACAGGATTCGAACCTTTCATTGAATTCTTAGGACGAGTGGATGTGTCATCATGACGGAAATCTTTTCTTTGAGAATAAGGAGATTTAGAGTTACCTTCTTTTTTCCTTTGGGAATAGGGACTCTTCGGAGTTGATTTTTGTCCAGCGCTGTAGTTCGCTCCTGATTTTTCGTCGAAGGACTTTTGTCTTGGAGAGGCATCGAACTCACGTACGTTCCCTTCGGTGTCTGATTGACTGCTGTATGTAACGCGGCTCTTTTGTCTTGGTCCAACTCTTCCAGTTCCAGCAATACTTGGGGAATTGACTAAAATATTAACACGAAAATTATTTTAAAACTTTTAAATATTAAAATATCATAAGTTATTAGTAACAAGATTACCTTTTACACTCATGACTTGTCCTTTTACTTGATCAATAGTATTTATGGATCTATCGTCGGGATATAGAGGTTGCTTATTATCAAATTGACGTTTATATTCGTGAGTCGGTTCATGAGCACGACGGTAATCTTGATTACCATGACTTTTTTGTGATCCATGATACGTTCGGCTCCCGTGACTTCGATTGGAGTAATCATCTGAAAGATTTTTCACAATTAACCATATTTTAAATAAATTTGTTAACTTGAAATTTAAGAATTTAAAAAACTCACTGTCATGGTGACTCCTTCTATCATAATCTTTTCTATTAGAATCTCCCTTTCTTAAAGGTTCTTCTTTATCAACACTAGTCTGTAACAGATTGATTATGGTTATAACTTGTCATAAAAAATCAAATAATACAATTATAAATTAATCATACAACACACCTTGTTAACATCCCATTCTCTACGCCAATTACCTTCAGCTGTTTTTTGTCTGTTAATACGAGCTTCATCAATTCGATCGCGTTCGGCTCTCCATGCTTTATATTCAGGTAAAGATTCTCCTTTACTGTGAAAAGCATGAGGTCCTCTATTATCCTGTTTTGAATAAAATAAAAAATTAGTTACAGTGTTTTCATAATAGTTTGTAAACTTTCTATAAATATTTTACTTTAAAAAATGCTTCTTTATTAGGACCCCCAGCTCCATTTCCTCCTCCTGCTCCACCTCTTTTCCTTTGAGGGTGTCGTGCAGATTTATTTCTAGACCTATTTTTTTCATCATCAGTTTTACCATCATCTGTCATGTATGTTTCTCTCTCAGAATCAGCTAAAAAATTGTATTTTGGATCTGGTGGAGGTCCATCTCCCTATTTAATTATGCATTTGAAAATTATATAAGCTTGTACACATTTAAATATTAATTAAGATTGTAATGAAATTTAAAACATACTTGAGCAAATTTATGATCTTTCTTTGAAAGCCTTTCTTGTATTCCAGTGTAATGGTTAGGTCTTTCATTATGTTCTTTTATAGAAGCTTTTGGTTTTGAGATAACTTTTGGTGGAGCTGAAAACTCTGGTGGTTCTTTTCTCTGAGGCCAGTCATCTGATGGAACCAGTTGAACTAAGGCATTCAGTTTTGCAGCATTTTTTTTATCAGCTTCAACTTCCTAAAAAAATAAATATGCATAATATAGAGTTTTAAGTTAAACTTTGCACATTCAAGGTGCTCCTTAAACAAAAAAAACAAATGACATGTATCTCACCTCATATCTTTGTCTTATTTTCTCATTTTGAAGCCTTATTTTATTAATCTTCTCCTCCAGTTCGTTGTCAGCCATCTGAAACAATCGTTAAAGCAAGATCAATCACTCAAACTCTGAAAACCAAAACAATCCTCTTTCCTTTCCAATAAAAAACTCCAAACTGCTTGATTACATTATCATAAAAGTCTCAAGCTGCAAAAAAATCGCACGTGTCAGCACCTGCACATCTCCAAGAAGGAGTTAATCAAATAAACTTGGCCGTCTAAAAAATCAATCTTTCATAACCAGATCGGTCAGCCAAGACCGGAGCGTTTTGTCGGCCTAATCGCGCACTCGGAAAGCCGGCCAAGGAAAGTGACGGGGTGCGGGGAAGAAGCGACGGGGGGAGGAGGGCCGCTCGCGGCGGGGGAGGAGGAGCTAGAGGAGAGAGAGAGCCGCCGTTCCAAAGGAGCGTATATAACGGTAACGAGAGCTACGAGAACTGGTTTCAAAGCGGGCAAAAAAAGACCGCGTGCCGCTCTACTATGATATACACACGCGCGCACAGGTATGCGGCAATCGACACACCTCTCGCGCGGCGGACCCCGCGCTCTTTCTTGCTTTATTCTCGAGAGCCCCCCGCATACACACACACACACAAGTACACCCGAGCACGGACATGTACACACACGGTTAATAGAAAAGATGAGCGCTCTCGCGAGGGACGGATAGGAAAAAAGAATAAACTTCGTCGAGAGGGTTAAAGGGAACATCAATAGAGATGCAGATAGCCTCGGGGATTCAGGTGCCAGGATGTATAAGTCGGAAGTGGAGGGCGCCTAACCTCACTCTCTCCTGGGAGCCCCCGACGACGACGATACGCGGCCGTGACCTAAAGGGGAAAGAGGGAGGCAGCGGAGCACTACCGGGCTCTCCTACTCACCTTCGCGGTCCGCCCGTCCTCTGGGACGCTGCAGCAGCTCGGGGCGTCGCGGACGCTGACAAAGCCAGGCTGATCAGAAAACCAGAGAGCTGCCGGAGAAGAAGTGTAGTGTCTCTCGGGAGAGTCGCTTTTGGCGCGCGCGGCCGCGATTATCGCCAATTGCCGAGAGAGCCGCGACCTTTACGGCTCTGTCTCACTCTCTCTCTCTCTCGCGCGCTCTCTCCTTCTCTCTCATCCCCCCCCCCCCCCCCCCCCCCCCCCCCCCCCCCCCCTCCCCCCTCCCCCCCCCCCCCCCGACCGCCGCGCCCTCTCCCTCTCTCTCTCTCTCTCTCTCTCTCTCTCTCTCTCTCTCGGCCACCCCCTACTCCTGTTACACTATTCGCTCTTTTACGTTTTCGACGCCTACGCGCCTTTACCTTCACCTGCGAATTTTGCGGGTTATTGCAACGTAGGAGTGGAGCACGTAGGTGTATATGTATACTTATCTATCGATCTCGTTCGTCCTGGTATAATTTGGAAATGTGGGTTTTTTCGGAGAGCTTTTTTTTAGCGAGACAGAGAAAGGAAGTGTGTTGGGTTCATTAAACCGCCGTGACTACTAAATTCATTATAATAGTTTTTTTAATATTCCTGTCACGACTAAATTCGATACTTTAGATTGAAATAACGTAAATTATAAATTTTTATCACTTTTATATTTATGCGGATATATAGATTTTACTGTCTAGATGCTCTGAATTTCCATAGGCAGGGATTTTTCGCGAGCGCACGCTTAGCCCGGGAAACCTTTGATAAGATTTAACGCGATAACTGTGTGCTATTAAACTCCTCGCCAAACGATTTCTGATTATTTCTCATTTTAAATACGTGCTTATATTCCTAGAAATAGGCCTTTTCGCTATTCTAATTCACAATGCAATAAAAACACCGAATTATTCGAACAAACTTTTCCTCGCGCTTTAAAGAGGCGCCGTTCAAAATATACACAAATATAGACATGATTGTATACGCTTATTTCTCAGAAAAATTTAAAAAACAGCAGGCGCAGTAGATAAAGTACAGTGTGACCGTAGCAGTGTCAGCCGGAAGCAGCAGCAGCAAAGCCTGCTCCGAAACACCGAAAGTGGGCTGTTCGCTATACTGATATGGGTCGGTGATTATGGCCTTACGCCAGTGTCCACCGATGCCGAAACTGACGGCTGACGAGGCCGGTGCAACTGTAACTCGTCGACGCTAATTCGTCGTCGTAAATCCGAAGAGGAGTACAGAGAGGGTATCCTAACCTGCTCTCTCTCTGTCTTGTTTACTTTTGACCTTCGTTTATTTCTCATGCCACCAAAGTATCTGCGTGTTTTTCTCTATTCTTTTGTTTGTACAAACTAAAGCCGTCAAGATGATGCAACAATACATGAAGGAGCTCGAACAGGTAAGTGTGTTTAGTTTTTGTTTTCTTGTTCTGCAG
Source organism: Anagyrus pseudococci (assembly GCA_030522585.1). NCBI lineage: Eukaryota > Metazoa > Arthropoda > Insecta > Hymenoptera > Encyrtidae > Anagyrus > Anagyrus pseudococci. Next base: position 97,410 of record JAPYYQ010000012.1, on the reverse strand, counting down.
CTTTATTTTCGATTTGTGTACTTTTTTAGGAGCCCTTCGACCCTGAAGAATTTGTGGAGAGATTGGCCTGGAGAACAGTCAACGACACTACCAAAGATGGAGTCAGCGGTGTTTTTGATCCTGTTCTTGTGCACGAAACTTTTTTACAAGCAATCAAGGACTTGCAAATATTAGAGGAGCGTCAACAGAAAAAGTGCGATAAGCTGGAAGTAGCTTTGAAAGAGGAAGAGTCCAGGCACGCTGTTGAGATTTTGGATCTTCAGGATAGGAACAGGAAAGCTATAGATCTATTTCATCAGTTGGACGAAAGAATCAATTCAGTGGCCACAAAGGTTCTTCATTTGGGAGATCAACTGGAAAATGTCAACACACCAAGGTCTAGAGCTGTAGAAGCGCAGAAACTTATGAGGCACTTTTCAGAATTCTTGACACCTGGTCCACTTACTGATCCTATTTTTACAGATCCAACAAAAGTATGAGTTAAATATCTATAATTAAAATATCTCTAGCACTAAATAGTAATTTAATTGTAAACAAATAATTTGTTTTAGTTGGACGAAGCAGCTGATGTAATTCAAAAACTTCATGTCATTGCTCAGGAGCTTCCAGCAGAAAAGTTTGAGAATGCAAAAAAGAAAATATCTGCAAAATATGATGAAATTGAAATGAATCTTATTGATGAATTTGTGAAAGCACAAAGTGCAGAGGATGCTGCACGCATGAAAAAATTAGCTTCAGTATTATCTCATTTTAAAGGATATTCGGATTGTATAAATGCTTTTATAGAACAAAGTCAAATAAGCTCATTTGGTGGAAAAGATGTCTTCCAAGAAGTTATCCCCTTATGTATGAAAAATCACAAACTCATACAGCAAGTATTTTCCAATCCCGAGCAAGTTATGGCAAAATTTGTTTTAAATATTTATCATCTTAGACTGCAAAAGTATACAGTGGCTAAATTGTCAGATCGGGCGGACTCGGAAAAATATTTAAAAAATTTGTATGACTTATATTTAAAGACTGTTAAACTTTCTGGAGACCTAAAGCGTTTTGATATGGGCACAGATGACACGTATTTGCCAAAGTTGACAAGAAACATTTTTCAAAAACACTTGGACACCTACATCACGTAAGTGTAATTTACCTTAATTTCTAGGCAGAATCTTTCTTAAAAAAAAAAATATTTTAAAGTAATTCTTTTAAATCGTTAGAACGGAAATCAAGGCGCTACGAGAACGCTCTGCAGCTCTGCTGATCCAGTATTACGAATCAAAGAATCACCAGAAGAAGCAGCTACAGAGCGGCGGTTTCCAGGAGCTCAAGCGCGATTTGCAGGCAGTGCTAAGCACACGCACAAATATAAACATAGCCCAAATCGAAGATTACGGCGGCGAGACATTCCTTTCCGAAGAGTTGGCGATAGCGCTGCTCCAGCGTAGCAAAAGTGCGTTCCAGCGCTGCGCCTTGCTTTCACAAGTATCGGAGCTGCCGGCCAATGCAACTCAGATCCTTGAGACTACGTTGCAGTACCTCATTAATGAGCACGTTGATTACGCACTTGAACTTGGACTTCAGTGTGTACCGATACCCGAAAGCCGTACTCAGCCCGAGATCCATTTCTTTACTGTTGTCAGGCAGTGTAACGTTATTATAAAGCTTCTCGAGGAACAATTTAGCGGTGATCTTCTGCCTCTCATACTGTAAGCCCAATTTCTTTGATTTCTTACAAAAAATCTGTAATTATTAAATCAATTCAATTTACAATTTCAGTTCAACGCCGAAGCACGCGGATTGTTTAACAAAGAAAAAGTTCGCTTTGGAGCAGATCGAGTCGAAAATCGACACCGGCTTGGATCGCAGCATCAACGCGATCGTTGGCTGGGTGAAGATCTATCTGCAAACGGAGCAGCGCAAAACGGACTTTAAACCCGAAACCGAAATGGTCGACACGCTTAATACGCCGCCTTGCCTAACCGTATGCCAGTATGTATCGGGAATGATAAAGCATATACGCGACCGTTTGGATGGCAAGAGCCTTGAGAACGTTCTTACTGAGCTCGGTGTGCGCTTCCACCGAGTCGTTTACGAGCACCTGCAGCAGTTCCAATTCAATTCAGCGGGCGCGATGTGTGCAATCTGCGACATGAACGAGTACAGAAAGTGCGTGAAGGAACTTGGCGTGCCGCTTGTCACTCAGCTTTTCGATACACTGCACGCACTCTGTAATCTTTTACTTGTTAAACCCGAGAATCTTCAGCAGGTGTGCTCAGGAGATCAGTTGGTAAGCATGTTTGTTTAAAGGCATTTTTAATTTTTACTATTATCTCTTCAAAAGAATTTTTAAAAAAGGTATTTACTTGTTTTTGTTACAGGCTATATTGGATCGCTCAATACTCTCTACTTTTATACAATTAAGGTCTGATTATAAAATGCAAAAGTTAGCAAACTCACTAAGAGGATTTACCACATAGCAGCCTTAAAACTTGTTGAATGTGTGGGCACAAGCAAGAGACAAACAATAAAAACTCGTATATTTGTAGCAAAGATAGTAATTTTATTACTATATTATGGCAATGCATGTGTAATAACCACACAGTACAATGTTATTTGTTATTGTACCTGTTGAAATTTGTTTCATCTACATACAATGCAAAGGCTATCAATGCTTCTATGTAGTGTGGACAATGCAATGTCTCCTGCAACTTTTTGAACATGTTAAGGACAATAGGAATAATTTTTGTCCCACTGGTGATTTAAAACTAATTTACCAATTGTCTAATTTAATCTCCAGAGACTAACAATCAATTATAAAAGTGAGAAAATTTGCTATTTTATTTTTACTGTAATGATACCTATGTGTATATAAGAAATGTTTAAAATTATTTTTAATTGATTTTCAACTTTTGTTTTGCTAAGCAGCTAATACACAAGTTCGGAAGAAAAAACAAAATAAAATGATGAAATTTGTAATATATTTATATTTAAAAAATTAAAATAATTTTAACAAAAAAAGATCTTTACAGTTTGTTAAAATAATTACAATTAATGTACGAGTACGCGAAAAACTAACTGCTTTACACCAAGTCGTGTTGTAGTCAAATATTGAAACGCTTACTAAGAAAACTAACTAAATTTGTGTTGCCATAAATCTAAACAGAATTTGTATAATAAATGAAGCTTAGAAAAGAATACTGAGGAATCGTTGGTGTAATCTACAGTGATTGGAAGTATTTGGGATAGAAACCGCATCGAAGGTAAAGAACTTAAAATTCTATAGACGTAAAAAAAATTACAATATAAATAACGGCAATGGCGATGACGACCAGCGGCAGCAATTGCTGATAGACACGATTGGACGAGTAAAATCGTTTGATATCATTCTTTTCCTATCAATTAATTTTTGTTTCTTTTTCCTATCCTCGATTAGAGCATCCATCGGCAATTACATTAAAGTTTAGAATATTTCGCGACCAGTTTTCTTCCTTCATTCATTGTTTTCAAAAAAAGTCATAACGCAGCGCAGTTAATATTCTCGTAATTTTCGTTGACCGAGCAGTATCAGCGCATGCGATATTGATTGACCTCGTGTATTTGGCAAAGCTCGCCCTTGAAGTCAATCTCTATTGTGAAGTCAAGATCGCGATAGTTCCTGGCATTCGGCTGCATTGAGAATGTGCCTTCGATCTCCTCGCCTTTCTTCACCGTCATGTATTCATCGAAGTAAAAGACCGTTTGCTTCCAGTGTGTGTACTGTGACTCTGGAGCAGTACTGAACCCGATGCGCTTGTGACATTTTGTAAATTCTATATTGAAGAAGGTAACAAGAGCCTGAACATAATCGTTCCTACGAACTTGCAGGTGGAATGGCGATTCGAATGTCAGATCTGCTTTAGTCACAGTATAAAGATCTACTTCTTTGATCATACAGGAGTTGGTCACAACCTATTAAAATATAAAAAAATGTTTAATAAAAATAACAAACTTCATAAAAATTAAAAATTTCAAACATTCTCCAAATGAATAAAATAATTGTTTTTATATTTAATTCAACCAACCTGTTTAGGATCAACAACGTCGACTAGAGGTTCACTAATAGCTACTTTTCTTATGCTACTCATATCAAATCCGTAAACGTCATCCCACCAATTGATTTTTTCATCCTTGTACTGCCTATCTTCAATACCACAAATATACAAAGTTGCCTTGTCAGGGAACAACATACCATCAGATTGGAGCCATTTATCTCTTGCAAAAAGTACAGTATCTAACATTGATTCATAAAACAGACAATATCCCATCCATTCAGAAATAATAATATCAACTTTTTCAATGCCATCAGGTAAGGTAACTTCTTCAACTTTGCCTTTTAAAATTGTAACAATGTCTGACAGCTGATTAGCCTCAACTATTTTCTCTGCATATTCTACAATGTTGGAGCACTCAATGCCAATAACTTTGGCTGCGCCAGCCTTTGCAGCAAACATTGATAGAATGCCAGTACCACAGCCAATGTCTAATACAATTTTACCTTTGAAGAGATGCTTATTGTGGTACATTGAGTTTCTGTATGTCACCGTTCGTACCTCATCTTTTAACATTTCTTCATGAATACCATAGTGAGCATAGGAATCAAAATAATAATCTCTAGAGGTCATCTCATCGACTGGAATTTTGTTATTCTGTACAGCTTTATCTTTGTTGGCTATTGAGTTTGCAGGTTCAACCACGTCCATACTCTCCATTTTTATTTCCTAAAAAAAAAAGTTATGATTAAACAACATTTTTCGCACGTTATTCACGCGAATAAATTTAAACTTTTCACGTATACATACTACTGTCATTCCTATACGAATACGCAAGTGCAAACGGCAGTTTAATTTACGACTCGAACAAGAATGCCGAAGTTTTATCAAACTTGGCTCGAACGTTTAGCCAAGATTGCTTTTTTTTAAATTATTATATTCAAAGAAAACATTTGAACTCCCGACATTAATAAAAGAAAAACAAGCGCGATCGGTTTATCACAAACCGTTAGAACTTTGATATTGCGAAAATCAACGCATCGACTGCCAGTGCCAGAACAAAAAAGAAAGAAAAAGAAAAAACGTAAGATCGAGGGCCAGCTTCGAACAATGACGTTCGCGGCATCGCTATAGATCAGAACCGCAGTTATATATCAACGGAACTGCAGTCGTCAGCATATTCGCGGCTGTAATAGAGAAAGAGAGCGAGAGAGTCCTTCCATCGCGGCGTCTAAGCCAACGGACCTAGCGTCAACGCGGCCTTGTCGCACGGATACACCACGTGCCCGAGTGGAGTCGCCGCCTCGCTCGCGTGCGCGCAAACGCGAACGCGGCCCGCCGCTAGGTTAGTCGCACATTGTACAACAATCGCGAGGACAACGCGACGCTTTCGGGAAATTATTGAAAAGCCCATCGACGCGGAGGCATTAATAATCGACGCCGGCGTCGGCCAAGCTGACCAGGGGCCCCGGAGCTAACCCCCCACGAGTGCCCAATGCCGCTGGGCCCGAGGCTCGCGCACGTTCGCGATGACCTTAGCAACGGCGGGGCGGAAAAGGGAGACCGAGTGCCGGGGCTCGTCCGGAGTGATTTTGGATGCGGCTGAATCCGTAAACTCACCGTGTTATTAGCCTCGCAGTTGGGCACCTCGTTGTTGCTAGTAGCCGGCACTTGCCTCGCTGTCGCCATTTTGGAAATTCGCTCTCTTCTATGGCCGACGCGCGCGCACCGCGGCTAGCTCCGCTCCTCTCGTACTGCCCCCCCCCCTTCCTCCGCCCCTCTCGCGCCGGTTTATTGCTGCGGCTTCGCCGGAGGATCTGGCTGCGCGCGCACTCGGTCCACCCGCGCCGCCGTCGGCGTCACAAACTTGCGCGTGTGTTGTGTGCTAACGTCTGATATATTTATTTGTGCACGAGGAATTCGCGTTGTATGCGCGTTGCGCAAATTATGTAGAGTCTCTATTTCTAAGCCGGCGATAAGTGCGTTATTAGAATGCGTTCGATTCGTCGAACGCCTCTGCTCGATCTTTACGGGAGGAGGCTTCGAGATTTATTTATGTCTATATAGCGCCGACAAAGTTATGTAAACTACATTAGCGTTACTATACGTAAATAAACTTTAGTTTTCTAGAATTTTAGTGAGTTTGTTAAAAGATGCAAATCCATGGGATAAACTTTTAATTATTATTGTCAAATTTTATTTTTTTGCTCGTTCAACATTACATAACTCGCGATACAAAGCATCTCAATAAATGACATGCCTATTTCAATGGGACACTTTAATAATAAACGTTGAAATTTATCTTGTTGCGAGAGATACAAGAATTGAAACTACTTTGTTTTGTTGTAAATAATAAAATACATAAAACTAACTAATGTCAACAGTTGAAAGATATATATAAATACGTTAGAGTTATATAACGCTCTTAAACAGCGTAACAGTTATGTTATTACGGATGTGGAGTGTGCTTAAAATTTGAAAAAGGATTATTTTGGAAAGGATTTGACAACAATTATTTATAATGCCTGGGTATTACCTGATAATAATATATAATTATACATTAATAGTGTGAGGTGTGATATAATTCGTGTCTACTTTTTCTTTTGATAAATTTATTACAAAATCTCACAATCAATTCTATACGAACATATATAGCTTGCCATAAACACGCTAACATAAAACTGTTTATCTCCGTATTGTCACTTGTGCAAAATAATTAATCCGAACTGCTCTCTGCGCGCGTAATCGTCGAGTTTGTTAAAAAACCTCCATTAATTCGCTCTGCCTACATTTTCCTGCTATAGATCAAACTATGCCAGAGATTAAAACGAAAAAAGTAACAAGTCAGCAATTAAATGCAAAACCCAGCAATTACAAAATAAATAAAAGAAAAACTATATATTTGCACGAAGACGAAGGAGAGACTCTCTTTCGAGCGGTATGCTAAGAATGAAGCGTGTGTGTATATGCTTTATATACACCCGGTGAGCGTAACCGGAAAGCAAATCCGCGTAAATACAATTATACGTATTTAATTCAAGCTGTGCGTGCGCTCGGTCAGCAGTCCCGGGAAGCCGGACAATATAAAAAGCGTATGCGTACATAGCGTAGAGAGGCCCTCGGCCGCCACTTTTAGTAAGGGCGGGTGAGGCGCAAGAAAAGAAGAGGAGGCACGCGCCAGCCGTCCGTGCGGGCATCGAAGCGTGAACAAAAGTCGAGTTTCCCGCCTTGGGCGAAAACGTCGACTGCCGGGCACCGTCGCGCGGATAAAACAGAGACTCCCTCCCGGCCCACCGGCCACCCACACAATATCGCCGGAGTGTATACGTGGATCCTAGAGATTAACAGAGACTGAGGGACAGAGAGAGAGGAGAGTGTGTGTATGTATATACATATACAGGGCAAGCGATCGGTCCGTCGCGCTTGGCCGGCGCATCTGCTCTCTTCCCTCCGGCTGCGGAGAAGATCTCCCTCCAGAGAGAGAGAGAGAGAGAGAGAGAGAGAGAGAGAGAGAGAGAGAGAGGCAGAGGAAAAGAGAGGTAGGGGAGGGAGTGCTAACCGTGGAGAGGAAACGGGACGGCGTGTGTATATGTATATATATAGGAGAAGAGCAGTAGAGAGAGCTGCCGGGGCGCAACAGGCCCCCGCGGCACGCGCGCGCATAGAAGAGGCGAAAGGGCCGCGGAGCGCAGGACTGATTAAAAAACGAAAAGCAGGAGTAAATCGGAGCGGCAGGAGGGAGAAAAAAGAAAATAAGTATAGAGAGGAGAGGTAGAGGAAAGAGGAGTGAGGGCACACGCCGCTCCTGGGTATAATCGGAAGTACCAGGGGCCGCGCTTATCTTGGGGATCGGGGGGCCGCGATTTGCAGGCAAACCGGCGCCTTCCTCCTCTATCCCTGCTTCTGCTGCGCGCGAGGAGAGTCGCGCGCTCACCAAGGCGGCACGAGCCGCAAAGAAAAGCAGACGAGGGGCCGAGGGGCCTGGAAAGGAAAAGAAGAGAGAGAAAAATGAGCGTGCTCGCGCGACCGAGAGAGAGAGAGAAAGTAACGAGAGCGTAACGAAGCGCGGAGAGAGACGAACGCGTGTATTATACGAATACACATCGCACACGTCGTTCGCACTTCGGAGTCCCGGCGTGTCTTCAAGACGCACAGGCTATAATATATACAGGTGCGCGTGCGTCTATATAAAAACCTCGATTAACAATACGTATCGCCGGCCCATCTCTCGCTTATATACGTGGGTGCGAGGAAAAGGCAAGCGCGCCTATCCTACCTTTTCCACGAAGAATCGTTAAGAATGGAATAGCGGCTGCGGAAGAGAGAGAGAGAGAGGCGAAATACTCCACTATCCTCCTAGCGATCTCTCGTAGGCTTTTATTTATTTGGAAATAGCGTACGGTACACGCGTCCGGCTCCCCCCCCCCCGCCTTTTCTCTCCTATTATCATTGCCTTTTTATCACGCGCACGCAGCGACTATGGGCGCACCGGCGTGTGCGCACACGGCGAATGAGAGAGAGAGAGAGAGCTTTCGGAGCAAGAGTTGGTGAAAGAGTAGTAGAAGGGGGGCGAGAGGATAGCGGACGCAAGGAAGAGTGTTCAGCGGCTCGCGACCGAGGGGGAGGAAAAAGCAGCACGCGTCCGAGCAGCAGAAAGAGGAGCGCATAGAAAAATAAAGGAAAAGAGAGGAAATAAGCCCCACTTCATCAGCCTCGAGGAGAATTGACCGCAATCGGCAGTCGAGACTCCAGGACTCCTTAGTCTCTCCTTGCCTCTGTCTTCCTCGCTCTCTCACCTAGTCAACACATCGGTATGTCAAGCTGTTGCTGGTGAAACTAGAGAGAAGACTAGTGCAGGAGGAGGAAGGAGAGTTAGAACAACCAAAAGAGAGAGACTGACAACACTTGTATAGGGGAACTACTTATGTTGCTGAAGCCTACGACTGTGTGCCGGCTACAGAGAGAGAATGAGAAAGAGAGAAAAAGACGGGAGGATCAGGAAAGAGGAAGAGAGGCAGGAGGTTACAGGGGGGAGGGGAGGAAGGCGCGCGCTAGAGGAGAGAGAGAGAGAAGAGCCGGGTGCTGCCCACGTAAAGGAGCGGAAGCACCCGGATTACACGGCCCGGCAGAGACAGACCGCAGTAGAGGAGTCGGGGTAAAAGGAAGAGAAGGAGGAGAGAAAAAGAGGACCGGTGCGCGCAAACGCCTCGGCGGCATATCGATGTTGCAGCTCTCTCTCTCTCTCTTCTCTCGTTCTGTAGACGTGGGTGTATAGGGCGGGGTATAACGGCTGTGCGTGTTGTATACAGCCGCTCCGTATCTTTGGCAGCGCGGAAGCCGAACTGACTGATGCAGCTGCTGCTACTGCCGGCGGTCCCTAACCGGCGCCCTTCCCTGCCCCTGCAGAGACTACAGAGCTACCCCGGCGGATTTAAAGCGCGCGCCACCGCAGCAACAGCCTCTCTGCCTCTCTCTCTCTCTCTCTCACTCCACGATACGGAGTGAAAGAGAGAAACCTGTAGCAGCAGGGGGAGATTCAGCGAGCATTTTCCTGTGCGCGCGCTCCGGCGTTGTTGTTTTTTTATTCTGCGAGGAGAGCTGCTGCTGCTGCAGCAAACGCACGCCGAGAAAGGGCGGCACGTCGTCGTCGTCGTCGTCGCGGCTAGCTCTTCTCTCGGTCGCGCGCGCCCGCACTCTATGCCCGCGCGCCATACGGACGCACCTACACGGCCCACGCTCTCTCTCTCTCTCTCTCTCTCTCTCTCGCTTTGGCTCTCGCGCGCTAGCGCCCCGTCTCCGTCTTTATCGTTGTGGTTCCTTCTCTCTTTCCCTCCCGTGGTCCACCGCACATATCTCCCTTGCTCTCTTTCGCTTCGTATAGCTCAGGAGGAGGAGGTTAAGAGAGCAGGAGCGCGAAAAGGAAGAGCAGGCGGCCCCCGCGAGGAGGAGGAAGAGAGAACGATTTCGTGGAGCCGATCGCTCTGCTGGCGGCGCGCGCGCGGCGAGTACCCCAGAGCCCAGAGAGCGGCCCTCTCTCTCTCTTACTTGCGCCCAACTGCTCCGGGTTTGGCTGGACACCTCTGTGTGGGTGCGATGCGCGCACACTGACGAGACGAGGAGTACTACGCGCGCGGCAGCGGGGGAAGCGCTCTCTCGCTCGCACACACGACGATACAGGCGTGCAGAAAGTGAGAGAGAGAGAGAGGATATACACAGACATAGAGGCAGCAGAGGAGTGTAAGCAGCAGGCATCAGAGAGAGAGAGCGCGAGAGCGGGCCCAGCAGCAGCAGCAGCAGCAGAGAGCGGGCCCCTGGCGCACGGACACACACGGGCAAGGCACGCGCGGACACTACGTATGTGCGCGCACCGCCGTAACACACGGCCGCCACCAGCAGCGGCGGCACGAGCGGAGGATAATGATGCTGCTGCTGCCGCTGCTCTCTTCTCGTCGGGCGCATGAAGGTCACAGCAGCACGAGCCAGCAGCAGCGCGTTACGGACGAAAAACAGGCTACTGCCCTCGCCGCCAACACCACCACCGCCACGAGCTTCTGTCGCCGTCGCTGCCGCCGCTGCTGTTGCTGCTGCACCAGCGCAACGACGTCGACGACCAGCAGCCGAGCCGCGCGCCGCCGCCACCGCTTCTTCCCTGCCGGAGCACTGCAGCCGAGCGTCAACGAGCGCCACGTCCTGATGAGCCTCCTACCCGGGACCAGCACTACTGCCACAGCGGCAGTGCTGCATTGAGCCGAGAGAGCGGGACCCCGCGCAGCTTGCGCTCCGAAACCGACGGAGTGACCGTAAGCCGAGAGGCAAGGCGAGAGAGAGAGAGAGAGGGAGAGCATATAGCGAGAGACACGCATGTGTCCAGCAGCAGCGGCAGCGGCGGCTACCAGTACGACCCGCTCCACCTGCGTCGGGCCTCCAGGCCAACCCAACGGAGCAGACGTTGCAGCAACAGCAGCGGCCCTGCGCTCCTCCTGCCCGAGACGAGCCTCCTGCTGCACGTGATACACACCCTCGGCTTGCTCGAGAGGATCGCGTGTGCCAACGAAAAAGAGAGAGAAGGAAAGAGAGAGAGAAGTGGGCCTTTTAAGTGTGTGCGCGCGTGTGCAGCTGCTGCTCCTCCAGCGAGAGACGCCTTGTGCCCGAGAAGAGGAGGAGGAGAGCGCGAGGTGGTTGTCCTGGTGCAGAGTTTTAGCTGTGAGCACATGCCAGAGTTTACTGACACCACTAGGCTACTGAACTACTGTAGTTTTTCATCAAACTGTAGGCTCTACTTGGTCACTGTTTATCAAGGAACTTTCAGTGATAGAGGCCATCGATTAAAAAACAGGCATGGGTGGCTAAGGTATTTATCTGGCTTTAATAGCTCTTACTTTTTTTCTGTTTTTAGTTTTTGGGTCTCTTTTTTTTTAATTTCTCAGGTCATAATAGTGTTTAACACGTCAACTTAAATTTGAGGCTTGCATTTGTAGTTGGGAAAAATTTTTTATACGGATTTATTGGAAATATTGCAGGTGATCTGTTTGTTTATTTTTAGTTGTAAAAATTGTAAAGTGTAAAAAAGATAAAAGCTAAATGATTTTATACATTTATTTGAATAAATTTATATGAGCCCATTATCTTTCAAATTTAAAGGGACGTATTTAAAACTGAACAGTATCTAATATAATAAAAGTTGACTGTTTAAACAAAATATTTTCTAATAAATTTATTAATTGAGTTAGATTATTATTTGCTGAGTTTATAATAATATGTGATTAAAAATTTTTAATGTTTTTGTTTACTTTGACATGTATATTCAGAAAAATGTTATCAAGTAAAGATAAGTAAATAAATTTAAGAGTATGTCTATAAATAGTATAATCTACAAGAAATATTTTCAATAAATACAGATCTAGTGTCAATTATACCAATGGAACATGGTATGGTAACCTAAAAGACATGTGATTGTCTTTGATTATCCTTTTATGTTGTAAATATTCAATGTTTATTTGTTGAAAATATAAAAATCAGAGTTACTTAAAAAATATACAGTAGTAGATTGACACCAATAATTTTGTTTATGATGAATCTGCATTCAAAAATATTTAATATTGATTCATGTAATTCATTTAATAATGAATTATTTATTTTATACATCACAATAATATTTATCATTCTAATAAGATATCACTGAGCATTATAAAACGTTTTTATTTTTAAAGTCAGCTTCAATAATACAAATTTATTGATCCCCCTAAAAAAGAATAGTAACAAAAATAAAAAAAAAAGGAATAATAAAATTTGTTGGCAGGTCAAAAGGTAGAGAATGGCTCGCACAAAGACGACAGCAGCATGCGCGAAAAGTCCTCGGAATGTCATGCCCAGGCGAGTCATCACGTGAGGGCGATGACAGATATGTGCTCCCGGGAGCCGGGACCCGCCGTGCTCCAGCATCACCCGAGCATAGCCAAGGCCAACGGGAAGAATCCCCCGAGTCCCCAGCAGCAGCACTCGCCCCAGCCGCAGTCCCAGTCGCAGCTACACGCTCAGCCGCAGCAGCGCCTGGCCGACGCTCGGCTCTATAACCAGGAGGACGACAGCTACGCCGGCAACGGGAACAACCTGCCGACCCCGGGCGGCAGGCTCAAGTTCTTCAAAGATGGCAAATTCATTCTCGAGCTGTCGCATCGCAGGGACGGCGAGCGGACCACCTGGTTTCCCGTGCCCAAAAAGACCTTCTGGCCACCCGCCAGTGTCACGCCCAGTCGGCAGGAGAGTTCGGCCTCCCTCAGCGGTACGTTTCTATCTTTTTTCAATCGATTCTTTACATAACGCATGTTTGTTTTTATTCAACTGGCTTTCTGTTGCTTTGACTTTTTTTTTGTTTTTATTGCGATATTATGATAATACGAGGAAAACTTGCTGTTTCAGTTTCGGACGACAACTCGTCGATCCAATCGAGTCCCTGGCAGCGAGATCACTGCTGGAAGCAAACGAATCCGAGACGCAACATATCGAGCGAGTTCAACTTTTACTTTCGCCGGAATCCAAAGACGCGACCGAGCGTCCATCCGAGACTGATAGCTCGCAAAAGACGACAACCACTGGATACTAGTTCCTCGCTGGCGCAGCTGCAGGAATCGGCCGCGAATCGCCAAAAGTCCCAGCAGCAACAGCAGTCACAGTCACAATCCCAAGCTCAGGCGCAAGCCCAGTCCCAAGCGTTACCCGCCGCGCTCACAGTACGCAAGCTCAACGGCATCGGAGCACCGCCAAACAAGAGCCTCAACATCATCATCGACAAGCTCGCACGACTTCTTGATCCGAACGTTAATGTCTCGCCCCGCAAACGCATACTCCGCGACTTGGAGAGAGTCAGTCTTGAGGATCAGGCCAAGAGAAGAGCTACCCCACCACAGCCGGCAAACAGCTCACAAGTAATCACAATTGCTGATATATTCTTTTTATTAATTTTGGGATCAACAGGGGCTTTTAAATGTTCCAAGTACAATAATTATAAGAAGGTGTGGTTTTAATTTGCATTACTTTTATGTCAATATAGGCAAACGAAACAGCAGCTCCGGTGTCGAAGCAACTGTCTTCGTACAGCATAACGAGCATCCTAGGCGAGGACAAACCACCGAGCGTCGAGAGCGAACCAGGCTTTTTGCGCAACTTGCTTAAGCCTCAGGAGCATCATCACCATCACCACCACCAGCATCATCATCACCGGCACCACCGCAACCAATCGCATTCGCCGCAGCACCAGCCTTCTCATCGCTCGCCTCAACACCAACCGCAGCGTTCGCCTCAGCATCCTCACTCGCCCCAACACCAGCACTCGCCTCAGCATCAGCATTCGCCTCAGCCGACTCCTGTATACCACCCGCGCTCGAGTCGACTGGAGCCAACTGTGCCAGCTTATCTTAACCCAACGAGTGCTGCCCCTTCGATTCACCAGCCGCTCTACGGACTGCCAATACTCCCACCAGCGGCTTATCGGGCCCCACCCTATTGCTGGATGCACTACACGCAGCCGGTACACTATGCGCCTCCGATGCCCCTCTACGCAGCGCCGCCCCAGCCGCCCCCACACACGCACACCCCTTCGCCCTCGCCACCTGCTCATCGCTACAAGGACTACAGAGAGCAAACTCTTACGCCTCCCTCAGGTACTTTTTACTTTGCATATTTTTCAACTTAATCATCAAAACTTGCTTATTACAGTTGAATATTAAATGATCCTAGTCAAAGGCCAAGTTGATAATTTTTTAGATGATACCGTTTTGAACTTATATTTTAATTGGAGTTAGATATTGTTTGAAAGATACAAGGTGCTCAAGTTTAATATAAACCTATTTTGCCAATTACAGATAAGCCTCTGAATTTGTCCAAGCATGGGGGTTGAATCTCAAGATCCCAAAAGTCGGTGCCTTATTGTTGGACAGATAAATCATGGAAAAAGTAACTTTAGAAAATAACTCATAATGCGCAAACACTGCCTGTGCAACGACAATGCGATACATATACATTAGTATTTTTTTATCCCTAAAGAAAAATAGAAAGTACGTATGTAGTAGATAGATACTCGAGGTAAAGGCGCTATTTTCAGTTAGCGAGATTTTTATGCTGGTTGTTGATTTGTTCTGCTTAGGTGAGCATATTTGTTCGGAATATTTTTGCTAAAGATTAGCTATATAAACAAAACTTCACTTTGTTTTTAAATGCAACAAGAAAGTTGCTGAGCAATAATACAGCTATATTTTTTTTTATATAAATTGTTAGACTAGTTTTATAAATTGAAAATTATTTACTTTTAATTGGGAAAACTTATATATAGTCGCAACGTATTTTTTCCATAATTATCAATATTTGTAAAATATGAATTCAAATTTTAAATATAAACAACTATTAATGAATGTGTGAATAAGTATTAACTGTTTTACTTAATGCAGTTTTAATTTCATAATTAAATTTTTGTTTGGTATTATTGAGAAGTACATGCTCTTAAATTTTCAGTATTTTAAACCATCAGTACATACAGTTTTAAATTGTGTATAACAGTATTTGTTCTGTACACTTAGAGAGTAATGATAAAAATACATTTTGTAAGAAGAATTTGTTTGAATGTTTGAAATATTTTTATAAAAGACAAACATTTTAAAAATAAAATCATTAAAGTGATGTACTTCATTCTTAAGATTACAATGTTTAATTTAGCTTTTTTTCAAAATAATAATGTAAGTATATTAACAAAAGATAAATTAGAAAACAAAATTGTGATAAATTTGAACAAATGACTGCAAAAACTTATTGTAAATACTTTTTTGCTTTTAAATTTTATATTATTAAATTTTAATGACAATTCAAAATTGATGACGTTTGTAATTTTTTACGATTTTAAATAATATTTATTATATCTTCTGCAACATCTAAAGTATTTTTAGAGACTTTAGAATTTTTTTTCTAATGTAGAATAATAACTGCTTGACTTACAATTTTAATTTTTATAGAATAGTTTTAGTAATTTCTTTAAAATGATCTGAACAAATATTAAAAAGCTATTTTTCAAATAATAGTTGATTGATTTGAAAATGACTCCAGTTATTAGAGTACTGTTTGAGTAATAGATAAAAATATAGAATTGAAACAATTTAACTTGAACAAATCTTTGTCAATAAAAATACAATTTTAATAAAACAATATTTTTGATAGTTACAAATATTTTGAGATATTGACAAGATAATCTACTGTTGATGTTAGTGCTAGACTAATTGTTGCAATATGAAAAATCTGATAACTGGAAGGTGTTCATTAAGATATTTTACCATAATCAGTCACAATGACTAGACAAACAGCTATTGATTCAATACGAAAAAAGACAATAAAGTAGTCCTAGAGCTAAGGAATAAAGTACAATAAAACTATATTTTTACTCGTACTGCAGACACATATCAGTTTATTTACATAAACGAGACAATAAGTATTACCAACGTCTCATTCGTAAACACTTAACAAGTTCCATTCCTCTCGACATTCGCCATTGCCGTCTAAGCAGAACTATCAAGCAGCCATGACAAAAGCAGCTAATAAAGCAGCTGTAAAATCTCGCAAGCCGTTCGCGTGAGCCGTATGCGTCTCGGTTCACGAATGAAACAAAAAATAAAGAACAAAATATGTACATATAACGAGATGAACAAGTGTCGTCGCGACTTTCCTCGGCATCGTCGCTGCGACTGTCGAGCTCCTAAACTCGTGGAATTGTTGCTCTCGTGTATATCGAGAAAAGAGCTTAGAGGAGAGAGAAAGACGCTGTGCTTGCAGAAGCAACGACGGCGCGCCGTTGATCTTTAGTAGCAATGCACGTGTATTGGAGCGGCGCTAGCGGGGAAAGTCAAATTATTGCAATATCCAATGTATATTTTATTATGTACGTTCCGGCGAAGAAGTTACGTAGCTCGTCGTTTTATTGGCGCCGGCTCCTTTGATAAGAGTCGAAACTCTTTATTTCCATTCCTTCCATTCCTTTAAGTATAATTAATCTCAGCTCGTTGGTTTCTTCCCTCTTCGATGCTTCCACGTGTCTTTTATTCACTCCTTTTTTTGCATCGTTCGCAAGACCTTCTTCCTTGTCGAGTGATGGTCGACTCTGGATCTTCCTATATCGCTGCCCGTTTGACTAATGCAGCTCGCACCGGAGCTGCGTATTTTTATTTTATTTTATTTTAATTTTTTTTCCTTTTTTTTGTCAGTCTGCGTCGGAGAGCCATGACTCGTTTCATCTTTTAATCTTTTACCGTAATACACCTATATTTTGTTATTGATTATTATTAATGTTATACCAACTTTATTTTACAATCATTATTATGTAATGCAAAGAAACTATACGACTATCCTATTTTTATGGCAACGTAAGAAGTATGTATCTATAAGATTATGTACAGAAAAAAAGAAGATATATCTGCGTTTAAGGACATTGACTATACTACGAGTGATAGTACGTATCGGTTTTTTGTTTTTTTTCTTTTTCTTCTTTTTTTTACGTTAGGGGATAAAAAGTGAATACATGTGAGTTAGACTAAAAACGAACAGCTCTCTTCGTGCCTCACGTTTCCTTGAGTGTTTTTTTCCGAGAGTTGATTGGATCTGTTTAAGAGACTCTTTAGAATCAGTGTCTATGCATATTTTATTATTTATAAAACATTGTATCATCAAAGAACAAAAAATTATGGACTGCGAGTATGGAGTGTGCCTTAGATTTACAAAACAAAAATATATAAAGAAAGGAAAAATGAGAGAAAGAAATTGAAGTGAGTTAAAGTGATCTATTAGTAAAGGCACCCTACTTGTTGCAAATATTGTAAAGTTCTTTTTTATTGGGATTTCAATGTTTATGATTACTTAACTTTAATTACTAAAGTTATTAGCTATTCTTCTTCTTCTTCTTCTTCTTCTTTTTCAATGTGGATAAAGCCCAGTAGTGGACTATTGACCAAATCTGATTAGCTATTCCTATGATCAAAAATGGTAAATTATTTATTCACCGGAATTTAAAGCGATCGTTTTACAAAAAGAAATTAATTTCATTCATAAATCTGACACTAAACATAAAATTCTAATTATATTTGCAACTGTGGGTGCATAGAAAAAAAAATTGTATGTGCAAATACGTTCGTCAATAGACGTATACGCAATTCACGTGTGTAAATATATATAAATTATACTCATTTCTTGAGGAGAGTGAATGCGAGTGCGAAAGAAAATCAGGAAGCAAGAGATTAAGAGAGCGAGTGCGCGAGCAAGTGAGTGATTGAATGAGCGAGAGGGCACAAGCGAGAGTCCGCTGTAATGTGTATATGATAATGTCACGCAAGGAATCCGCATTATACATTCTTTTCTTTTTTTCGTTCTATTTATTCTGTATAAAAAAAAAGTAATAAAACAACACACATGGAAATTCTTTACTCGATATTATTATAATAATAATGTTAGTCGGTATTTTTTCTCCTATGTTATATGTATATGTTTATACATGTATATACACATATGCATATATGTAGTTATATGTTGTAGCGCGAATGGTCAAAGCTCGTTTACATCGATCGCCAAGCGATATGATTATTGATTTTTTTTTCTCCCATTTATCCCACACATTAACTGTATTTACATTCTACTATTACATATGCGTCGACGGACTATGTTAAGTGGAAAACAAAAGTTAAGACGAATAACGGAAGAGAATAAACGTTGGGTTGGAAAGCGATGCGAATGCAACAAAAAATTGTATAGAAAGACTAATTTCATAAATATAAATATTTCGTATACTACTACATTGACATTCTTCTTATTTTCGTTGAACCTTGTCAAAACTGAAAAAATGACAGTCGATTTTTCCCAGCCCTATAAAAAAAAATTTTATTTTGAATTTCTCTGCCTACAAAAACAAAGTTAAAAAATCTTCAACTTCGAATGTAAGCGCGTGCCCCATTGGGCGGCTCGAAAAGTCACCAAACTCGCAGCGAGTGGCTTTCTCAGAAATGTTTATCAACCCCGCGATCCAAGAGCAACCGTATTCTAGCCCCCTCTCCCCCTTTCCACTCTTACACCCTCAAGCATCGTAAACAAAATTAACGTTTAAATCTCAGGCAACTCCATAGAAGTTTAAAAACCGGAGCAAATTTATAAGAGGGCTCGGTCTAACCCTTTAATTAAACATTATAACATTTTCCGAATTATGCCACGCGCGCATCGGGAAGGTAAAGGCGTTGGTACCGAGAAGGTACGCGAGGGGTCGCTGCCCAAGCCCGGATCCGGAAATTGCCATTGCAGGGTGCATCTGGTGCTCGGGGCGTTCGTGGTCGGCGGCGCTCGAAAAGCCGCCGCAAGCCGCCGTCGACGACGACGACAACGACACGTAGACCCCGCGGCGGCCGTCGTAGCGCCGCAGTAGTGGCGCCGAGGAGGAGGCGGAGGGAGCGTGTGCGCGTGCAAGAACTGCGAAAGAGAGAGAAAACGAGAGCGAGAGAGAGCCTGCAGGCCCCCCCCCCAGAAAACGACTCTCCGTGCAGCTCTTCCGTCCTCTCCGGCGCATCGAGGAGAGCGAGTATACAGCGAGGAGCTCGAGGAACTCGGAGGAGTATCAACCTCGCCCTCCGGGACTCGGAGCCGCGAGCACGGTTGAAGATAGAAAGAGAGAGAGAGTGCCCTGTATCCTCTCTCGGACTATCCCCCCGGATCGTGTGTGTGTGTGTCTCTCTCTCTGTGTGCAGTATATCGCACGCGCGCCGCGAGCCGGCCTCTTCCCCCTTCTCCACCCTCCCCCACCGAGTGGAGCGGGAGGAGGGCTGCGCGAGAGACCGGCTGCAGACTCGCTCTCCATATCTTCCTCTCTCTCTCGCACTCGGACGCCGCGCTCCGCTAATTAATCCAGCCGACGAGGACGGCCGCCGCCACCGTTGCTGCTGCTGGTCAGTCGTCTACTAAGAGGAGGAGGCGCGCGGGAGGGAGCGTCCCCCCAACGACCGGCACCTCTCGGAGTCCGAGGAACGCGCATAGCCGGCCGGACTACCCGGCGGCATCTTCTTTCGGGGCCTAAGCTCAAAGCGGCCCGAAAGGAGCATAACGTTAACGGGGCAGGCACCTGCACACCTCGAAGGCTCGACAGAAAGAGCACGAGGCGAAGAGAGCTGGAGGAAGAGCCGTGAGAACGCAGAGACTCCTCTCTCTCTCTCTCTCTCTCTCTCTCTCTCTCTCGTCAACAGCGGCAGAGGAAAAGCAGCACGCGCGGGCCGCGCACACACGCGCGCACCTATACTCGGGCACGCACGCGAAAATGGCGGTGTTGCTGCGCCGCGCCGCCGACGACGCTGCCGCCGCCGCCACCAGCAGCACCGCTAAAGACGACTGCTTGGCTGTCGAGTGAGCGCGAGAGAGAGCAAGAGGCTAGAAAGAATTGAAAGAAGACGAGGCTAACGGCTCGACAAGGTTGCGCCGACGACGACGAGGACGACGACAACGACGTCGTCTACGTGGAGAAACGCTCCTCTGAGCCGGAACGACGGGAGGATAGCTGGAAACGCCGCCGCCGCCGCAGACTACGCTGACGACGACGACGAAGACGAGTGTGTACGTGTGTGCGTGTGCTTGGTGCGTGTACGCTGCTGCTGGTGCCCAGCCGACGCCGCGACTGCAGGAAAAGGGAGAAAGAGAGCAGTGCGATCGGGGCCGGCTCGACGGAGGCGCGCGCGCGCGGTGAGGATGAGCCTTGGTCAGCCGGACCGAGAAAAGCCACCGGGGACACGTGCGAACGACCAAGCCAAGGCCAGAACGACGCGAGAACTTAGGTTGCCCCATTGCCACCGACCCCAGTGTCACACTACTGCCAGGTGAGATTGTTGATCTCTCTCTCTACTCAAGGGCTTCTCTCTTTCTACATCACTCTTTGCCTTTCTGAATGATCCTGTTGGAAATTGGGGCTTTGCAAGAGAACTACTTGTTTTTCTTGTGGGATTAGGAATGTTTTGATATTGGGAAGATGCTAATAGTTTTGGAGCACTACAATGCGTAACTTGTTATTTGGTTAGGTTTTTCTGGTAACTTTGCATTCAGTTTATTTTTTTTAAATTATGTGATTGATTGTTAAGTCAAATATGTTTATTACTATTGGTTTCTTTTTTTGAAAATTTTCTTGTTTACAAAAATATATTTCAAATAGTAATATTTGATTAAAAGGCAAGGTCTATTAATTTGAAATTGACCAATTGTCTATACTCAAAATAATACTGATCAAATTATATATGTTGAGTAAGAAATTTTTTTTAAATGCCTTAATGTAAAATTATTCAAAAAATATTATCACTTAAACTTTAACAAAAAATTTCTATTTAACCTTTACTCCTTTTTTATTTTTCAGAATTCATGCTGTACTAAGCCAATAACTTGATTGGTTGCAAAAAAGAATTCAAAAAACTGAGAAAAGTAGAAATTTTTAAGCTGTGAAAACTTCTAAAGACTGCTGATAATCAAAAGGCATTGCAATGCCACAAAGTGCTGTTATTGAAAATCAAGACAGCTGGCTGTGTTGAGAGTATTTAGACTTTCGAAGAAAGAGAGCTTAGTAATTGTGTACTGTGTACATGTGAAAGATCAAAAAGAAGCACATTATTTTCTTAATGCCGATGCCGGCCGAATACCACGAGAGTCACGGGAACCGCGAGAACATCAATTTTGCTCTCGGGGCCTATCAAGACACAAACAACATGACGGCCAACATGTATCGGGTGGGAGGTGAGTCTGAATCATAATACTTACTCTTCATAACATATTGTACCACTATCATAATTTTATCAAATCATATAATTTTATTGATTTCTTAGAACATAATTCAGTTTTAGTTTGGCTACACTTATAATATTTCTAATTGATAAACCTTTACATATAGGCCTATAAAATAATTTAAATCTTAGTAATGGTTTTAAGATAACATTTTGACCATTAAAAATCATGATATCTTGAAGAAAAATTTAAGCAAGACTCAAGCTATCATCGACAAAGCCTATCAATGATTACCATGTTCAAAATTGTCCTAAAAAAAATTGGAGTCAACATTGAAGTATGAACAATCTACTATACTTGGAAAAAAAATTACAAACAAACCCTCTTAAAAGCAGCAGTCCATTCGCTTGAGAAAAAGTCAAAGTAGTGACCAAGTGTATCGTCATTAATTAGGCATCATGCCGGATAAACGATCCCGCTGTTTTGCAAATAGCATCGCCATGATCATCGTCTCGCTCCGCTTCTTCGATGCCCGTCCATTCTCTCTCTCTCTCTCTCTCTTTCTCTCACACACGTGTATCAATGTGTGTATCCACATACACGTGTGCACAGATACACACATAGCCCGCGCATCGTTCCATCTCGCTCTTTGGCTCGTATCTCTCTCACCTCCCCCCGTTTCCATTAGCCGGGCGCGCGCGCTTGCATTCCCTCCTTTTCCTCCTTTTCATCTGTAATACGCTTTCCATCTCTCTTGCCTGGGCCATGGGTAGTACTGCTGCCGCCGTTGCTGCTGCATGCCCTGAAACTCTCCTCTCCGTCCGCCTTGTCCCCTTGCGCGCGCGCCTCCACCGGCGCCCCCCTGCCCCTCCCCCGCTCCCATCCCGTTCTCTCGGTCCCGTCCGCCCGCTATACCCGAGCGAACAAACGAACGAACGAACGCGCGACCGTCCGTCCTCTCTCTCCCTCGGCTCTTTCGGTCCGTGTGTCCGCGGCTCTCCGCCGGCGCTGCCGCCACCGCTCTCCATATACACCTTGTGTGCGACCGCCAGCTCTCTTCGTGTGCTCCTCTTCCTTCTGCCTCTCTCTCTACCGGCTTCCTCTCTTTCTCTCTCTCTCTCTCTCTAGGCCAGCGTCGCACACCTCAAGTGCAAGCACGTACCTCACGTACGGCCTGTTTATGCACTACCTGCTCCCCATCTCACTCTTTTGCCGGCTGCTATACTCGATTGCCCTTCCCTACTTCATTACTCGGCATCTCTTCCTCTCCCACCGTCTCTGCAGGCCTTTTACCCTCGACACCTCGACCCGACACTTCTTCGAAAAAAACTACTTTGTCATACATTTTTACGCCAAAGTATCAAGTTTTTCATTATTTTCAAATTAGACTAAACCAAATGCTATGATTTCGGAGCAACGCGACTGATGCACGCTTGCTCCAAAAAAATTGGTTCGTGAATTTTCTTTTATTCCAGTTTGTCACTCGAGGTCCCTCTCTACCCGTGAATTTAAGCAGAACTCGCATTAAATTGGCATTTATCTTAAACGACGCTTATTTACTCTCTCTGACCGTTTACATAATTTAAAGCCAGAATTATAGGCGTTGTTTTATTTGCCTCGCAGCTTTTCTCTCGGCTCTAAACGCGCGCGCGGCTAATTTTTATCGTCGTCGAACGCGCTCGAGAAATTGAATTTTTCAAAATGTACCGCATTCGCGAACGCGACAAATTTTCAAACTGTCGCCGTATGAAAATTTCATCTCGAAATCGAGCGTTCAATATAAACCCGTGACTTACGATTCCGCGCTCAACTCAAGTATGCGGATATTTTCAAAAAGATAAAACGTATTTTAAAACATCCCATTTTACCGTTAGCAAACCACGAAGAGCGCGATAAGGAAAAAAAAAACGAGTCGCATCAACCTAAATCAATTTCAAAGTAAAGCCTCAGCACTATGCCAGGCATACTTTAAAAAAAAATCACCAACAATCAAAACTTTCTATTTCCGCCATAAAAATTATCGAAACCGCCGCGTATCTCCCAACTTATCACGGCAATTCCCACTGGCGAGCGTCTAAGCCGCCACGAGACTCCCGAACCGAAAAAAAGGCAGCAATGAGCAAAAGAAAAAAAAACGACTGCATTATTGATGCCAATGGAGTTTTTACCGTTACTCACATCTTAACGGTAATTACATTGATACGGTCTCGAGTAGGAGCGAGTACATTCTTAATCCATCCTCATTGCGCTTCCTTTAAGCTCGATCCAAGCCGTTGCCTCGTTCGTTGAGAGTAGCGCGGGGGGGAGGGGGGGGGGGGCAAATGTAACGAGCGTGTACAGATTCGCGAAACGGTCGGACAGGGTGAAGAAAGCGCGTATGCTCCTGCCGATTTTTCCTCGTGGCCCTGACAAATTTTTTTCCTCCTACTCTTCCCTCATCGTCTCCGTCGCTTCTTCTTTTATTTTTTTTACAACTCCTCTTCTTTATTTTTTTTTCTGCTCGCGTCTCTCTTTTTCTCTTATTCTTGGGTCTCCGACGGCGCTGCTCCCTCTCTTCCTGTGCTGCCTCGGCCCCCCCCTGCCCCGGACTACTGCACACGAAATATCCGTTATAAGACGCGGCATGGGCGACGCACCGGCGCTTCGCTATATAGATGTGCGCGACCTTGCGTTAGTGTGTTGAGATGCGCGTTGTGTGCGATGCCTATGTGAGCCCCGAACATTTAGGCTTGTACATATTTTGACCTGCGCGACTCTTCTCGTCTCTTACATGTCTTTTACCTTTCTTCAACCTTGATAATATGCGGGAGCGCTTAGACCACGATTTTTCGTGAATGTCAATTTCGAACGGCAATCGCGACTCTCGACGATTGGGAAATTTTTAGCTCGTGTGCTTTGATGTTGACTTAATTGGTAATATTTGCTTTGCAATAATTATTATCGCTCATTGAAATGTGTAATTGCTGCTTATTACACTTACAAATAACACTGGTTATCGCTGTATTCTCGATTATTTGCGAATTGAAAAGCTCCTCGTCAATTCCATTCTATTATCTTTCTTTCTTTCTTATTTTACACAGTTTTTTTTTTAATGAATATTTTTAGATACGAGGAATCTTAATTTCCTATCATCGATTGCAAATATTGCATAGTGCGATAAGTTATTTGACTTTTTTTATTTTACCGATAGTATTTTATTTATGACGATAATTGATTTTTTTTGCTGTTATATCGATAAAGATTGTTTATTTAATTCAATGCAATAATAAGGTGTAGCTTATGATCAACATAATTGATTCCTAATTGTTTCGCTATTACGAAAAGTCATTATACTTTTTAATTCTACTGTCATTAAAACGTATAATTCTTGAATAATGTTTTATTTGAACAAATATCAATTTTCGCTTGCTCGTGAATGTTTAAGTATTCATAAACGCTAGAGAGATTCAATAATTGCCTCTACTTTCTACCGAATCTATACGAGTACACGTAGTTTTAGCGTTACTTTCACACCAGTGGCAAAAGCCAACCCGAACGATTACCTCCTACGATTACATTCAAATTTTCGAAAACAAAAGCCGAGTAACCTGAATGTCATATCCTCGTCTAATTCGGCACACATTTCACGTCGACGCACCGGGGCTCTTCTATATCGTCCCCCCCTCTCGATAGCTCCAAAATATTTCCAATCGGCATAACTGGGCCAACACGCTTCCCTCGTGCTCTCGCGCCGTTTGCGTTCGCTCTCCAACGAAAAAAAAAAGAAAACAAAGCAAACAAACGAAAAAAAAAGGAAAAAAAAAAGAAACAACGACCCCTCGGAAAGGAAAAAAAAAAACGCGCCAACGGAACGATTCCGGACGCGCACCTGCGCCGATATCGCTCGCTTTTCACCATACCCCCCTCTCGCCCCCTGCCCTTCCTCGCTCTATCCACTGCTACGCGCGTGCGTCCAGCTCTTTATATGTGTATCGTGTATACGTGTGTCGTATAGTCTCTCTCTCTCTCCTCCTTTTTCCCGGCGCGCGACGCAATTCCGGCTTTCCTCCCTCCCCCCTCGCACCCGCCTCCCACCTTCTATCTCTCTCTTACTCATATACCGGCCCCGGTATATATACACAGCCATGCAGCGACATCGTGTAAGCCGTCCCGGCACGCGCGCTTCGCCCCTGCGTTCGCGCTCTACTCCCCGAATCCACCCCTCGGCTCTATCTCTCTCTCTCTCTCTGGCCCGGTCTCCAAGGCCTTCCTCTTTCCCTGCCCCCCATCCCCCCTGTCCCTTCCCAACCACTATACTGCTGCTCGAAGCCTCCGCGCTCCGAAGTGCTCTCTGTTCTATACCAAACCGAGCTAAGGATTCGGACTTGTTTTTCTGCCTCTTCTTCTCTCTTTCTGGCTGGAATGTCTCCTAAAGGAGGGAGCCCCTTACCAGCTTGGAGCTTCTAATTAAAAATAATGATTAGTCCCGGGGGGGGGGAGCTGTCCGATTTGAAAATTCGTCGGCGATTAGATTCGAATCTCGAAAGTCTAGCGATTGTTAGGCTCGCTCGAGTGCGTTACTCCCGCTCGATATGTTCCGTATACGAGGATTGAATATATTCGTAGATAGCACCGTCTGAGTTATCAATCGAGAGCGCGGAGTGGCCATATAGCTTCTTGTCTCTCTCTCTCTCTCGCTGTGTTTTTATACGACTGCGCGCCGACAAGGATCTTCGCCGTATCGCCTGGGAGAAACACTTGATCAATTAAATTTACACACTCGTGAGAGAGAGAGAGATTCGATTGTGCTATCGAGAGAGAAAAAAAAACGAGAAAGAAATAGAAAAAGAGCAAGAAAGAAAGATTGTGGAAAACATGCCCATCTAGCCGAGTAATCTACCGGATGTATATTCGTCGCGCGACTCCCAGCTTACAATCAAGCCTCTCTCTCTCTCCTTTCCAGCGTCCGCGGCGCAATATCGTCGCGTAGTCTCGAAAATTCCATGATACACCAGACTCTCATTTACGGGAGGGGGGCTCCGTATACTACTCTCCGTCTCTTTCAATGGCTCTCAGTCCGTCCTACTCCCTCTCATTTTCTATATATTTCTCTCCGCTGGCAAGGGGGAGAGGGGGGGTGAGGCAGCAACTTTCTCTCTCTCTCTCTCTTTCTCCCGCACACCCATCTGGCTACTCCATCTGCCGGTGGACACTTTTCGCCTGCACACACCCCTCGTCGACATTTGCTTCGATCCGCTTACTTTCTTTACCGCTGCTCTCCCTCCCCCTCAGCGGCCCCTAGTAGCCACCACACTCGTCTACAATGTTTCCAACCGCTTGCGGGATCCTCCGGTGTATCCGATCGATAATTCGATAATGTTTCTTTTATCAACGGGGACCACCCTTGTCTGATACCCACCAAAATCCCTACGCATAAGCGGAGTACGAAAGCTCGAAGAAGCGACGAACTATTTTTTTTCCTTTTTTATTTCACCGCGACCTCGAGTGCCAACGGGTTACATACGTATACACACATTGCGTGGAGTGTGTACCGCGGAGACTCTCCTCGTCATACGCGCGCAGAGACGCGTAAGCGTATACGTATATGTACACTTACACACACGGGCAGGGTCGGTAGCGGAGCACAGAGCGCGTTGGGCGGCAAGCGCGCGACACCTCGCTGTTTCCGCTCTCTCGCGGTCACGGCGCGCTGCCTCTCCCGGCTTTTCTGGCTACGGGCGCACGAAAGTGAAAAGCCCCAGCGAGCAGCACACATCAGCCGTAAACACACACACACACATACACACACACGTGTAAAGAGTAATGCACGAGATATAAATGTAGCTTCGTTACGCAGCGATCAATCGATCGGGAAATTGGAGCTCTCGATATCCAGTTGGCTGTGGTGGAGAGAGAGAGTAAGAGAGAGGGTAAAAAAGGAGTGTTACGTTGGGCTCGCTTGGCACCGCTTTGTCGGTATGCTCTCGGAACGTTTTCACGAGAGCGTCGATGCTTACCGGCCTATCAGCGCCGCGGCTCTCGCCAAGCGGAACGTGGCTTCCTCTCCTCCGAGGTATAACCTCTGCTTCTATATATGAGTGTGTGCCTGTTCTCGCTTCTAACGCACACGAGCAAGGAGCGAGAGAGCTCTTACTACTCGTGAATTTGTGGATGAGACTTATGTGCGTGTGTGTGGGAATGACTGTGTGTATACGTGGAGAGACATTGGAGACGTCGCGTTATTCGAGCGCGTCAAAGCGAATAATTCGGCGTACACGGAGTGTGTGTGTAGTACGCGCCCGACTCGCGGCTGTATATTGCCGACGCGATATAATCGAGCTTCATTCGCGAGCATCCGCGTGTGTGCATACGATCGCGCGTCCGGCTATGAGAGAGAGGCTTTTGGCTTTGTTCAAGGTCCGAACTAGCCTGCGCTCTGGTTTGCATTGAAGAATTGGGTGAGAGGGAACAAGATCCACGTGTCTGTTGTGCTTTGTTTATTTCCTTTGGTTGTTGATGACTTGTATATCGAGTGGAGTGTCAGGGAGAATTGTAGGTCTATTAAAAAAGGGGGGGTGATCAGCGGTAGGTTTGGAAAAACAGGCTAAAAATAATGATCGTGTGTTTTACGAGGATGTGATCAATCGATTTAATAGTTTCGAATTAACTGATTAGCTTTAATTACATTTTTTTCCTTTTATTACAAGGAAAAAATAATGGATTATTTTTAACGGTTTTTATCTTGAAAAAAAAAACAAAATAAAATAAAATTGAATTTTATTTAACGTACGTTATTTAAAACTGAATATCTTACCATGCCAGGCAGGTTACATTGTTGAACACCTGCCATGGAATGTATAATGGTATATTCCTTACA
This sequence comes from Anagyrus pseudococci, assembly GCA_030522585.1. Classification (NCBI taxonomy): domain Eukaryota; kingdom Metazoa; phylum Arthropoda; class Insecta; order Hymenoptera; family Encyrtidae; genus Anagyrus; species Anagyrus pseudococci. Next base: position 69,270 of record JAPYYQ010000012.1, on the reverse strand, counting down.
AAAAAAAAAGAAAGGAATAAGCAGTCATTTCTTAAGAAAAATGTATAAAGCGGGTAATTCATATATAACTGTAAACTGCGCAAAGAAATATTTTTTCGGATGTTTAGATTAACAGATATACCCTTCTACCTGCATTTTTGTAGATGCTATCATTTTCTTGATTATTTTATTGTATCAAAGAGAAAAATACGCTTTCTCTTATGCCTTTCACGTTTGAACAGTCTTAAAATCTCTGGGGAACTTTATCTTAACGAAAAGATTCTTAAAGAATAAAATAACAAAATTTAATTGAACTATTGTATGAAATTTTTTTAAAACAAAATTATTCAAAATAAAATAATCAATATATAGAGAAAAAAAGAGGACCTTCTTTTTGATAACCGTTATATAGTCATGAATTCCCGTTACATTGAAATGTTTTTTAAAACAGAATCCGTGACTTTTATTAATTATATCTGGATGAACTATTAATTTTTAATGGACATATTGAATTCCTCTATCTACTTTTTTTATACAATTAATTTTAGTTCATAATTAGCCAACGTATATAATAAGCAAAGTCGGCTAAATAATTTAAATTGATTTAACTAAAACGTTATTATAATAGCTCTTTACATTTATACAGGTATATCAATTAATTAACCCGTTTAGATATGATTTGATAAAATTATGTATCACAATTATATGAATTTATCGATTAACTAATAACGTCTAATTATTTTTTCAGACTATGTCTATTTCGAGACATCTTCGAACTCTCCCTACCAAATACGAAGGATAGAAGAGCTAAATAAGGTTCGTTTTCGTTTGCTATATTTAAAAAATAGTTCTGTAAGCTATCACTGCAAAAATAATGCGAAATCTTTCATCAAATCATACAACTATCATATTTATTTTATTTTATATCAAAATTTTTTCATCTAAAAAGGTAAAAATTTGCAGGTTTCGTAGAAAAAAAAAAGAAAAAAATTCTGCATTGCACAAAAAGCAGACCTTTGTTCCGCAAAGTAAATTTCGCCGGGGAAAATGTCCGTTTTTTCCCTTTTACTAAATTCATGCAACCGCCTTGCAAAAGTACCAACCGACTTCATTAAACAAAAAAAGCCTCAATGTTAACCAGACAGTTCATTTTTTTTTTCGTCTGCTTACGAAATATCGAAACAAAAGGATCGAGGGCATCGGATGCACACGGTTCACTAACCCTTCACCGAGCACTCTCCGAGTCTCAAACCTTAACCATCACAAAAAATACCAACGATACACCTATAGTTTTTGGTTCCAACTGTTCAAACTACGATCGCTATTTTTCTCTCCGCGGAAATGTGTCCGGGGCAAGGAGTTAATTACAGTGAAAAGATCAAAGGCGAAGACTTTGCTCTCTTTTGTTTGTACGTCTGGCGGGTTAGATGGCAAGAGGGGGGTGGGGTAGGGCTGTAGCTTTTTGCCCGGGTTCGCTCTCGACGAAATTTCCGTATTTGCATGAGCCTGCGTAATGAGTGTCGTCTACGACGGCAGCGAGGACGAGGCCGAGAGGAGGAAAACGTCGAGGTCTGATTGCAGCTGCAAAGGACTAATCAATAATTCGCCGGCTTTTACTTATGCTTGCAGACGGCCAGTGGAAATGTCGAAGCTAAGGTCATGTGCTTCTTCAGGCGGAGGGATTTGCCGTCGACCCTTATTATGCTCGCCGACAAGCACCAGTGTAAGTTGTATTTCATTTAACTATTTTTTTTCTATCTTCCCTCTTCTTTTTTTAGATTATGTTTGGAATATGTAACCTCTTACCACGCACGCTCACACGATATAAGCATTTTGTACATACAAGTGAGGATACTGTAAGCAGTCTGAGAGTGACGCTTTAAAAACTTCTATTTTTGTTTCTACGAATTATAAACAAAACAGAAGAAGAATTAAATAGCCTGGCTGATAGGCTTTATCAAGGTGCCGTAAGCTCGCAAGCCAAGCCATCAACATCCACTGCAGCCTCTAGAGTCAGGATCGCTTAGCCCACATAGTCCCAAATTTCATTTAGCAGGCGCTCCGTCGGAAATCGAGAAAAATGCCCGGGCTAGAGAGAGTCGATTGCACTTGGTCCGTTATAGCCGCGAGCCACTGCCGGAAAAATCCCCCTCCAAACAAGCAGAAGCAGCACTAGTATCAGCGTTAGGTCAGCGGCGTTAGCAAACAGCCGCTACAGAGGGATCTCTCTCTCTCTCTCTCTCTTTCTCTCTCTCTCTCTCGCAAAAACCGCGCGGACGCACGTTAATACGCATTGTGTGTATCGTCCCGGCGCGCGCGAGAGAGCCCGCTGCTCTCTTTCTCTCTCGCTCCACACCAGCGTGCGCATCGATTTTCCTCGCAGCAGTGGTGGTGGTGGCGGCAGCGGCGGCGTTCGACACACCGAGGATTACGGGGGAGTCCAAGGGCCGGCAAGCGCGCGGGGTGGCAAGCCGCGAGAGAGCCGGCGCATTTTCGGCGGAGAGAGAAAGAGAGATAGAGTTTCTCTCTTTTTCTCCGGCCGCATACACACACACGGACCGCCTTTTTTTCTGGCGGCGCTTTTTTCAATCGGTCGCGCGGATGGACTGGTTTACGAATAAAAAAAAAAAAAGGAAGAAAAACACACCGATAAACGGTTCGACAGAAGCTCTGCCCCGGCTCTGCGTGTGTAACGGAGAGAGAGGGTGGCTCTGCAGATTTTGCGGCTCGCCGACGTTTCTCTGTTGCCCACTGCGTGCGCGCTTCGCCGCGAACAAAAATCCCGGCTACTCCGGGCACCGGCTAATATGGATCACACGCTTTTTTTTGCTGGCGTGTCCACGCGCTCACTCTCTTTCTCCCGATTTTTCGAGTCATATGCGAATTATGCGGCCGGTTAAGCTGCGACAATGTTGACTGATCGATGGATTTGTCACGCCGGGATGGCTTTGCTTCGTTGCGAAAGTGGCCCGAATGACAAGCTTGTCGAGAGGCTTCTTCGGCTCTCGAGATGATTATTTTAGCTGGATGAGCTTATTGTCCGTGCAATTGCGAGCTTGTACTTTTGAACGCACAGCAAGTTGATCAAGACTCGTAATTGTATGTCTCGCGTCGTATCAAAAGGTTCGACCCATCGTCATTCACGGGACTTTGGTAAATAAATCTTACTCTCATTATTAACGCTATTTGAAACAAATCGCGTCTCGAGCTAGCATACGCGTATAACATCGCGCGCTAGCTGACCTACAATATTTCGAAAGTCGAAAAATGAAACGCTCTTGCTTAGCTTTCTATTGAAATCCCAGCGATAAGCGCGCTGGTGTTTTATTATCGGCCGCCAGCAATAATTCTCCGGTAATGCTGGAAATAACTAATTATCCCCCCATTAATATGCCGGTTATTTATGCAGGCGAAGAAACAACGCGCTTGCTATATTTATCGAACGCGCGTATAACAAAGCGCCAAGATATCGCCGGATCAAAAAGCGAATCTTTCTAAAACGCGCGCATCGCTCCGTTTTCAGACTCGCTTATGTACATCGACACAAAAATCCATCGATTCTAAAAAACAACCCAAAAATTCGCTTCTACAAACCCTCGACTTCCCGAGCAAACGAATCCGAGGTGTATACGTGTAGGGTAGCATCTTATAAAAGACCGGTCGAATCTTAAAAATGAGAGCTGCGCAAAGGTCGCATACACGCTGGAATGCCCCGGAGGGAGAGAGGAGCTGTGCGAAGGGCAGTGCGCGCGTTTTTTCGGATAGCGCGAAGGCCAGTCACGCGATTTTTGCGTTCTCGGCCCCATCGGCTATACATATATACCTGCGAGAGAGCTCTCTTGCGAAAAAGAGGAGCAGGAGCAAACGAACGAACGAACGAGCTAGACGTTGGAGGAGGAGGAGGAGGTGGAGAAGGGAGAGGATGGGTGGTGAAGGGGGGAAGGTAGAGCGCGCGAGAGAGAGAGAGAGAGAGACTCGGGAAATGCGGGATCTTATCGATTTCCCGAGTCTCTCTCTCTCTCTCTCTTGCGCGCGCGTGGCTAGCCGCGAGTGAGCGAGCGCGAGCGGGCACGGGCCAGAAAGAGAGAGAGAGAGAGAGACAGACAGACGGAAACAGAGATGGAGAGACGCCTGGACGAGGCTGCTGCTGCTGCTCGGAGCGCACGTCGCGCACTCGCGACGCCGGCTCGAAAGCTGTAGAGGCTCGCTCTCTTGCTTCTCTCTCTTCCTCTCTTTCTCTTTCCCTCTGGCTATCTCTCTTTCCCTTCCTCTCTCTTTCTCGAGCAAATGAGAGCCGACGCGCGAGAGAGAGAGAGAGAGAGAGGCCACGGGCAAAGAGAGGCTAGATGTGCTCTGCTCTGCGCGCTCCACCGGCGCCAAAACCTAGAGGAAGAGAGAGAAGTCCAAAACAGCGCACAATGCTCTCGCGACGCTTTTTCCAACCAACGAACCATCCCCCACACCCCACCCTATACTACATCCCTTTCCGACTCACCCTATATCTAGCTTCTACCGTCTTACCGCCTGCATTATCTCCTATCCCCCTCTACCACCCCCCCTTGGTTCCTTCTTCCCTTCGTTCTATCAATTTTGGGCTCTGGCTCGCTCGCACTTACCCTGCCCCTTTCTCTCTCGTCCTCTTCCTTCCCATCGACGAATACCTCTCTCCTGATTAGCTCGCATCTTGTGCTGCTGTTGCTACTGACTTTGAGCACTGCTGATCAAAGCAAAAGCTCGTGCTGCGTGTACACTCGTGTGCCCCGTTGCTCATCCTCTACGTGTTATATACGTACAAGATGTAATGAAATATTTGGCCGGGTCGGGTTGCGAAGAATCGAAGGATATTGTAAAAATTCAATGCTGCTTCAGTGCAATTGGATTGATTGGCTTTTTTCGATATACAGGATGATTTTTCCTTTTTGTAAGTTATCCATTATTTTTGGAGATTTTTTAAACGTTTTGCAAATCTTTGGCAAATATCTTGTGAAATTCAATGCTAAGGAACTAGTTCGTTGTACGATATCATTACGGCACTAAATTATTGTGGCTTTGTGGCTTATAATATCGGTTATGAGCAATTATTTAATTATATCGGAGATTTTGATTAGTTTAATTACATCATGATTATTATTATGCATGACTATTAGGAATTTTAAAACCGTGGCGTTTGGAATCCATCTCATAAAAAAAAAATTATTCAACAAAAGGAATCGCATCGAAATTGACATCAACCAATACCAAATAAGTTTTAATAATTCATTTTAATACCAAAATCTATCAGAGCTGAGTGATCAAATTTGATAAACAAGTTTTCCCGTATATACACTATATAGCCAATATTAGATCTAAAGCAGCACACTACTTCTTCCCGTACTGATTTAGTACATACGATCATCCGTCTTGCTATAAATCTCTTACAATACTTTTAGTATATTTATCACCTGGAATATGTAATCAAAACATTCGGTACAAAAAAAAAACACGTTAGCATCACCACACACGCATATGTATATCGCATGTGAGAAAAAACCAAAATTTACATAACTCTTTTTGCAAGTGTCGCTAAAAGAAATAGCGAAAAAAAGTGCATTACAATAAATCTCCATTAATCCATGGCCTAGGAGTTTCAAAAAGTCCTACGAGCAAAGTAAAAGTGTCGAAATGGTAAATTCATCGATTAACAATACACGGATTAAACTGCAATTCCGATACTCTTACGCGTTCATTATCATAATAATCGATTCGCATAACCGAAAAAGCAACGCGATATTGGCTATTAGTCTAGACGATATCAAAGTTCACGCTGAAAATTTCGACTTTCGAACGATCGTACTTAAAAATACCGGCACTCGATTTACCCAAGTATCAATGCAACATTTTATTCGTAACGCAACGGTCAACGGATAAATCAGTTGGCGCCTCGAGTGCACCGACGTATTAGAAATTTTTTTTTTTTTTTTCGTTAACAACTCGGCAAAAGATAATGAGACGACGCAGGGCCGGTGGCGAAGGGACACAGAGAAAAGCAGTGGTGGCGGCGGCGGCGGCGTCGGTGGTGGTGGTGGCGGCAGCGGTGGCGCGGGGACGCCGGCAGAGGCTAGGAAGCCCGGGCGGGGGTCGGCAGAGGGGAAGAGTCGACGCTAGAGTGCCGAGGGTGTGAGTAGAGGAGAGGGTCTGGCTGCTGGCGGGAAGGGGGACGGGGGTGCAGTGGGTGGTTGGGAGGCAAGTGGGAATGTATAATAAGTAAAGTTAGGAGGGTGAGTTCGGGGGTGGGCGACTGAGGGGCGGGGGGGGGGGAACTGGGTGGAAGCTGCCGGGAGGAGGATGAGGAGATGGGTCGGAGGGACGCACGGGGGAGAGGTTGTATCGATCTTTCGAGGGGGAGGGAAGAGGGTGGCTGCTACTGGCTACGGCTGCTGCTGCTGCTGTTGCCGCCAACGTTGCTGCTGCTGGCCAGGCTGGGAGACAGAGACGGAGGGAGGCTAGAGGGAGAGAGAGAGAGAGCTGGATGAGAGGGTGGCTGTGGGTGGTGGTAACCGACCACCTTCTGAAACACCCGTCCACCCACCGCCCAACTAAATGAATGACGGACGAAAAGAGGGGGTGCTATATTTGTGTGCGAGTGTGCGACTACGTGTGTGCGCGTGTACGTATCACACGTGCGTAGATGTATTTATTTTTTTCTCCCATTTCTTTAGTGCTTTACTTCGTTGTTTGTTCATTTATTCATTTATTATTTATATATATGTTTTCGCGAGATTGGGCAAAAAAGCGCTCGAATCTCACGAATATACGCGTAAACGTTTTTTAAAAATTCACGAAAACATTATTGTTGGCAAAGTGCGGCGTAAGAAGCCGTCAGGCTTTGCATCCTAATTTTGTTAATGCAAAAAGGATGTTTGCCAAACTCGCAAATTAGTGCCGCAAATGAGCTTGCCTTTTCGGCTTTCCGGGTAAGCGGATGCACCGGTGCATTAACACATAAATATATATACAATAAGCGCGAATTCGTATTAATCAACCGAAATTACGTCTCAATCGAAAAACGCATTATTCAAATTAAATTTGTATAAACCCATCATGAGCATTAACACAAAAGCTTTCGTCGTCCGACTAAAAGTCAGCTTTGTGCAAAATCAACGAAAAACCGAATCACAATATCCACGCCCAAACACCCAAAACTCTCTCGCGAATTAAAAATCCAATCGAAAAAGCAATTTTCCGCTTGGCTTCCGCCTAAGACGCTAAATATTATTCTAAAAACAGAGAAAAAAACCCACGCCCATTCGATCAACAAACAAATTTATCGTCCCGCCCACGAAGTCTTCTTATTTCGAGCCTCTTTAAACCAAAATCCAAACACCCTCATCGCCCGCTTGTATACCCATCTCAAGAACAGAACCAAATTCGCTCGGCTCCCTAGTACACGCACTTTATACCCCGGCAACACAGTAAGCCCCATACGAGTCCATATCGTGTTCGGCCGAAGCAACGAGGCACAGCCTGCACACACTCTCATTCGGACTTATCCATATTCCGCATCAGCGAAGTCATTCCTCGACCTTACCACCCCACCTCCTGTAGGCACTTTCGTCCTCGATCCCATGCAGTTCGTGTCGGCGCGTAAGTAAGAAGCGTTGCGTATCCAGAAAGACACATACACACAATCGTACGCAGGGTCGTGTGCATGGGCGCGCGAGAGAGAGAGACCGCAGGAGAGAAAACGCGTTTCAAGAGAGTCCGCGTCTCTCTCCATCCTTCTTTTCGCGACCGGTGCGCTTTAGCCCTCTCTCTTTCTTTATCTCGCCTGCTCTGCTCTTCCATCTCGCTCTCTCTCTCTCCCTTTCCCCTCTCCTTCATTACCTGTCTTTATTCGTTCGCGCGACTCTGCGGCTGTGTAGGTGAGCGCGGGGCCTCTGTCGATGTGCGCTTCTCGCACACACCTGCCAACACAGAGCCCTGAGTGTGTGCGAGCGCGTATGTCTATAGACGTGCACGTACGTGCGCGAGGAGTGCAAGTGCACGTATATACGCGCAATCAACGACGCTATATACCTCCCCTCGCATCCTCTTTCTCTCTACTTCTCTCTTTCCTATTTTCTGGCTACTCCCCTCTGGCCTCCCTTCCCCTACAGCCCTTCGCTGCTTCTCCTCATTTTTCGCTCTTTCTCTAGCTCGCTATTTCTCGTGGCTTCTATCCTGCTCTCTCTTGATTTTCTCTCTTTCTCTAACGCAGAGGGGGGTAGGAGAATTGGCCAAATGGGCGAAAGGGCGAGAGGAAGGTTCTAGCTACATTTCCATCTCTCTCTCTCTTGCTCTCTCATTTATCCCCTCTCGGCAGTCTCATCTTCACTTTAAACATTTTCCCTCTTCATCTTTCTCTCCGTACCTAACTTCTTCTCTCTCTCTCTCTCTGTCCTATCTCGTCCTTAACGACGAGCCAGCCCTTTTCTCTCCAGCGTTGTTGATCTTTTTCTTTCAACATTTTTTTTCCGACTATATGCACCTCTGCATGCATATGTATAATCTACTCCGTCTTTCTCTAACGCGATTCAACCCGGGCCCTTTTTTAAAATACCGCCCTGTCCGTTTCACTTCTTTGAACGTACAATCTTTTTTTCAATTTTATTTCCGCAATGTACTTTACCCCCCGCTCCCCATCTCCTTTCCATTCTCATTTTCATTCTTTCGAAACTTTATTTCGACTTTATCTAATTTTTGCGAAAATTCCATTTTAAATTTATTTCATTAAAAAACTCCATAGATTCTCTAAGGAAAAAGCCATTTCGAATTTCGAAAATTGTCATTGCATCTGCTTTGTATCTTTTCGAAAAAGAAAAAAAAAACTAGTTGTACTTTCTATCATTAAAAGCAGCCTAGCCATTCTCCAGATTAAGCAACAATTGCCATTAAAAGAAACAAAATAGTGCATCAAGCAAAACGAAAGCCAAAAAAGAAAAAAAGATAATAATAATTTCCGCGAAGCAGATCGTAACTAAAAGCAAGAATCTAATTTTAGTTATACCATTACTTCTTTCTCCCTTTCTCCTCTCTGCGACTCTCTCTCTCTCTCTCTCTTCCTCGTTTTATCTAAAATCTCACATCTCCGCTTCTCTCTCTCTCTTGCTTTCGCATTTTCTGCTTCTTCTCCGTCTTCTTTTTTCGATTTGCCGGTACATCTCCGTCTCTCTGGCCCCTGTGGCAGCCATACTCCCACAGCCTTGTCTTTCTCTCTGTTCTCCATTCCATCGTCGTCGTCCTCCTCCTCGTCGTAATCGGACTCTTTTCTACGAGCACACCAAAGCACCAGCACACGTACACACGCCTATACACACTCGAGTACGCTCGCACTGACACGAACTCAAGCGCGCGAGTGAATTCCTTTCTCGAAATGAGAAAAAGCCGCTTTACGTTGTTGCCATGCATGACTATTTGCCGATGACACGATGCTCTTTTCACTTTCTTTTTTTTCTTGCTGTCTCCGTCTCATTATTACGGATTAACATCGTTGTTAATATCATTTTTCCTTTTTTAATTTTCTTAATTTGTAATTTTGATTATTCGACAAAACACGCGGCCAAATGTGTACGAACATCTGTTGAACACACGACGAAAGGGGTATTTAAGAAATTCAATTATTATAAACATGAGCTCATGAATATCCGTTGCTATAATTCATACCAATGATATACGTATCTGACGTTTAAGCTAAACCCTTAGCGCACGAAATTCAGAGAAATTGCCCGATTGATCTTCCACGCAGGCTTCCATACTTGAAAATTTGTTTCGAGAGTTCGAAAAATTACTACAAGTTACGTGAATGCAAGGCGAGGAAAACCGGTTTTTCGGCTTGTTAAAAATTACTGTAAAAAAAAGGAAAGCAATTTTTTTTAGTTCACGTACACACTCTTACACTAGCGTTATTTTTAAATTACTTCTTTTTTTTATGGTATTTACATTTTTTGATTTTTCGTATCTTGAAGATGGAATTTACATACACGCATTTTACATAAAATTTTTCTATACGTTTCTTATAGAAAATGGAATTTTTTTTTGTACCCTACGTTTTTGTCGATAATCGAGCATTCGCATAAATAAAATAAAAATATAATTCATACAAAAAATGCGATATCTGACGAAAATTTACGCGCTTCAATTCTCACCGTACTCTATCATTTTACAAGATTAAAACCAATGTAAATCTAATTTCTGCTCGAAATTCCGAAATGAAATCAAGCATGTAAATTAATAGTCGCCGGTAATTAAAATATACATCTGCAATTTAAATTTCCAGCCGCGTGTGCGATACCAACGCGCATACACATACATACGCGATTTTTGTTTCCTTCGTGTATTCGACTCGCGTATTCCGATATTACCCGAGCAGCAAAATTTCTCATGGCAATTACATTACCCGCAACTATCTTCTGTTACGTTTGAACTCAAATTGTTTTTTAGTTTGCAAATTTTAAAAGTCTTCCCCCCTCTCCCCAATCCTTGTCTTCGCTGAACCAGCCGCTTTTTCTCGCGATCACGTTTCCTCGGCTGGAGGCCCCGAAATTTTACAAAATCCACGGTAAAAACTCCGGCGAAATTTGCAAATGCCCCACGGTTTTTCAGTCCTGCGAAATTTCGGGTTCACGTTCGGCCAGCGGGGGAAACGGACGACGATATTTTGCATGGCGGCAAATGATTTTTCGACGGAGGCCAGCCACTGCTGCTGCTGCTGCTACTGCTGCTGCGAGAGCCGACTTTACGCCCTCTCCTCTTCTCCCACAGGCCCGAGAATCGATCGAGCCAAAATTCATTTGCAGAGCGTGCTCCGCGCTTTACGATTCAATCCTGGATAGCCGCCTCTCGTCTTCTTTCCCTCTCTCTCGCTCTCTCTCTCCTATTTCTACGAAATGATTTTTATTTCGGATAGATAACGGAAATACTATATTTTAGCCGCAAAAACAGGAGAACTTTCCGTTTGTTACTGGAAAATTCTAGAAAATTTTCTATGAAAATCTTCGGACGTTTGAGTTCGATAGATATTTTTTATTGTGCGATAAATAACAAACTAGTACTTTCGTGAAAAACATTTTTCATTTTTGCAATGATGTTCCTAAAGGGTTGAAATAATTATCAAATCTCCGCTGCACTCGATCGAGCTGTAAAACTGTAATTGTTGTTAAACAATTGTTAAACATAAAAATTAATTTTGTTTTTAATCGCAAAGTTAAACTTTTCTTTTTCAACAATAGAATTCCATCACACGTCTGAAACTAAAGTTTGCTAAATAAAACGTATCGATTTATTGATTTTTCCAGCGAGTCCGTTCGTGTATCGGTTTTAAAATATTCAAACAGGTAAACTATTTATAAATTGTACCTGCAATTTTATTTTCTTCTGGAACAAGTAAAAAAATTCTAATTATCGTCCCCTTTTTCCTCCTACAGACTCTGTTTCAGAACTTAAATACCGCCAGCCTTGTTACAATTTTTATCGCAAACTTATAAAAATAAACACGAAATTAGTAAGTGTTTAAAATAATGTTATACAAAACATAAACTTATTCTTACAAAACAAAACAATTGCAATTACCGATGATCCAACAAAGTTTTTCAAAACAATTTAACGAACCGCTCGTACAAGAAAAATTAAGGTCAAACAAGAATCGTAAAAAAGGTTAATGATCCGCGAGGACAGAGAGAGAGGTAAAAGAGTCACCGCGAACCTCCACGCGCGTAAGAAGCGCATGAGCGGTTTACGTGCGTCTGTTCAAGGGATTGCTTATACGACCTTGCTTTCTCAGCCGACAGCCCCGATAGAGCTGTGGCCGTTGAACGAACCCCTAAATTATTTTTTGCCAAGGGGTAAGGGGTGCCGCCTCGAAGGCCCAGTCCGTTGAGGCCCGCGAGAGCCCTTTGCCGAGGCCAGTGTCAGGCTTCTCGCGACCCCCTTTTTCGAGTCTTTAGTTTCTCGAGCTTAGAATTTCTAGTATTATCGATTTGTTTGGTAGACATGTTTAACATAAGAAACGCATGTTACGTAATATTTTTTGTTAAAAAAATGAGGTTCTCCTTTCGTTTTGTTCAGACTTGCATCTGAAAAGAACTCGCTCATACAAAAATTCCGGGTTTTTCCCAGTCTCGCTCACACACACATACACACAGAGACATAACATACACATTTCCAAAAGAGCATCGCCCACACGCAAGCCCATGATGATACACGGCTACTGATATATCAATGGCTGGCTGGTCTCCTCAAAACAACCCTTCCCCTTTTCAAAAACAAAAATCTTTGTAATCTTGGTGGATGTCGCGAGAACTAGGCAGTCCGCTGTAAGGCCGAAGAGACAGAAGAAATCGCTCGCTCGCAAACGGCAGATCGGGGGGCGGACGGCGAACGAAAGGGTTTCTCTCTCGCGCGCGCGATGCGTCGTCGTCGTCGTGCAAGCGAGAAAGAGAGAGAAGCTGCGGCGGGTATACAGGGGAGAATGGCACGGAGAGAAGAGGTCGGCGGCGAGCCGAGCAGGGCAGGGGGGGGGTAGAAGGGGCGGCGAGGGGAGGCGAAAAAGGGGGCACCTCGGCCTGGAAGTTTTACGGCCGAGGGGGGTTCTCTCTCGTCTCCTCCCCGCGTCTCTCTCTCCCCCTCCTCTCTCTCTCTCTCTCTCTCTTTCTCCCCCCCCCGCCTCGTTCTCCCTTTTGCTCTTTCGATTGCTGCGAGCCTCGCGTATATAGCCGAAGGAGCGAGCGTACACTCTCTTTCTCCCCCCCCCTTTCCTTTTACCTCCTGCTCCTTCTTCTTTGTCTCTCTCTTTCTCTCTCATCCTTCTTGTTCTCTTTCTACGTTTCCTTCTGCTGCAACTCGCGCGCGCACCACTCTCGAGAGTTTCTTCGGGCCGGAAGCGCGAAATAATCGGCACGAGGCTAGAAAGAGCGCTCTGCTGCCACCTCCCTTTTTTCTTCCCTCACCCCCAGACCATGCAGTTGCAGCGGTTTAGGGGGGGGGGGGCAAGAGAAAAGATGGGTCCGCTCTCGCTCGACCTTACTCTCTCTTACTCTTTATCTTTTTCTCTTATCTAGCGAATAAGCAAGAAAGAGAGGGAGAGAAGAGAGGAGAGGGGGGAGGTCCTGATTGCTCTCGCCGACTCGCCGGAAAATTGCCGGGGGCCCCGGGATTTTCCGGCGGCCGCGAGAGTAAGGCCGTATTTCGCGCTGACAGCCGAGCTGAGAATCTCGTTTGAGATGTACGAGAGAAGCCGGCCCAACCTTCTTTCCCCCTTCTCTCTCTCTCTTTCTATGCTCTGTCCCGTTATTTCCCTCTGAGGAGGCCGCCTTGCTGTGATGATACTTTAGTAATCTGAGGCTTTTGCAATGCTAAAAATAACAAACTACTCGGTAAAGCTGATGCTTAATCGTTGATGTAGATCAACTTGTACTGTTTACACACACACACACACAGCCACACACATACTTATACACAAACAGTAGATTTTCGTTCACTTGAGTTTTATTGTTTTGATTTTAAATTGTTGTTCTCAAATAGAAATATTATCAAACTGATGGTTTTTGTTAAAAAAAGAATATTGTGCATATTGTATGTTGAATACATTGGGTTTCGATTCCTGCAATTCCTGGCTATTATTCTATCTGCAGCGCCACTTTACAGACGAACCATGTAAATAATTCGTTAAGTTGTTCGTTTCATTTATCAACTGTGCGTCATGTTGGTTCTCATTGCGCCGAGTAATTATTTTAATTTTATTAAAACAGCGTACAAATAATTGCCCCGTAAACACATGCAATTAATTATCTCCCCAAATATACGCTCACGTATCAAACGCTATAATCATCAATATCGTTAAAATAAACAAAAATCAAGCCATAATAAAGCAGACAACAAACCAAAAAAAAACAACTTCTCACCTGCTCACTCTGGACTTTTCAGGGATGGAGGACGGAACGGGCAGCGGAGGTGGCGGCGGAGGCGGCGGGGGCGGAGGCGGTGGCAACCTCGGCCCGGGCATCGGCGGCGTGTCCGAGCTCTCGACGAAGCAGCGTCACCAGATGAAGCACCGCGAGCTCTTCCTGTCGCGGCAGGTCGAGACGATGCCCGCCACCCACATACGCGGCAAGTGCTGCGTCACCCTGCTCAACGAGACCGAGTCCCTGCTCAGCTATCTCAACAAGGACGACTCGTTTTTCTACTGCCTCGTATTCGATCCGGCCCAGCGTACATTGCTCGCCGACAAAGGTTCGTTTAATACACCCGCTTGACCCCCCCCTCCTCTTACATGTGTGTGTGTACGCCTATCTCTCACGGCTCATATATAGGCTGTCTCGCTCCTACTACCTCACCGATTGCCGACTAATCTCGGGCCTTGTTCTTGATAGCGATTGCCAAAGCCTTCCTTATTGCTCCCTCCCTCTTTCTCTCCTCTTCGTGTTTGTTTTCCTTTCTGTCTTGCTCACTCACTACCGACCGTTGTTATTCCGTATCTATTCGCGTTTTTATACTTTGTTTCTCGTTTTATTTTTTTTTCCTTTCGAGTTTCACTAAATATAGAAGCAATGAATAATTCGGCTATTACCGTATATCATTATTAGCTTATGTTTTTTTTCTTTAATTAGACGTAGCCAAGTAAGAGCAAAATAAGTAAGAAAAATAAAAAAAAATAAATAGTTTACCTTACTAAAATGTTCGCGAGTGGTGCATTAACTCCAAAAATATTTTCGGAGCAATTTACGAGAAATTTCTCTTGAAAATCGTTTTTCATGAAAACGATCTTAAAAGGCCGTTGGCATTTCTTTTAAGGTACAACGATGGCGCTGTGATCGTTTAAACTTTTTACGTTCGAACGTCGAGTCAACGCTTAATTTCGTGCTAATTATCAAACGTTAAATCATAATTAACGTCTGGTCATTGAAATATCCTAATAGAAGCTCAACTTAGGTACGATAAAATTGAAAATTGCAATTAAAAATGGGAAATCGTAAAAGGACGAAGAATCTATGAATTTTAGTTTAATGACCTGACGCTTAAAGTCGCACGCATGCGCCAAGCAATCGGACCGAAAGACGCTATTTAGAAATCAAGCCAATCGAGCTCTGGGCACAACTTTAGTAGTAGACACGCCGAAATGGCATACACGTGCAAATGTCTCCGGTGAATAGTCGAAAAAGTATATAGTCGTTGATTCGCGAGTCGATCAAAAGTGTTTAATAGATTGTTGAAAAGTTACGACTTATTGATGATTGTCAATCAAAACAAAGCGGAATAATGGGACGTTTAATATACGCAGAACAAGGTAATGATACATTTTGATATCGTTTTTGCAGTGTTTACCAATTGATTTCCATTAGACACCAGTATAAGCTCGATTTGTTTATTCGCCGTTTGGTAATGTTGTAAATAAACCGGTGGTACTTCACAGTGATACGTTTCCGTGTACACGCGTCTGTCATTTTCCGCAAATGTGTCGTTCCTTTTTATTTATTAAGTGAAATGAAACATTTAATGACGGGAATAGTCGCGTGAACAGTAGAATTTAAGTGGGCGATGATTTGAACAAAAATAAATCTTATTAATACGTCTTTGCATCTTATTTTGGCGATAGATTCATTAGTGTTTGTAAAAATGTACGTGTTGCCATAAACGGCAGGGTATATTACGTTAAGTAGTGTACGTACATGTTTACGTTAATTTACAGATCATGAAACGTATACAAGGTACGTTAAAAAATTTCAATATTATTCTTTATTGCAACAAAATTTAAAAGCACTGATATTAAAGTAAACGTGAACGTTTTTCATTGCGTATTCTATTTGTGTACGTTACTTTTTTTACTATTTATAGTTGAAAATAATTCTCAAAAAAGAAATAGTACTTTCTTATACGCCGCACTTCTTTTAAAAAATACAATGAATCAAAAACAAAGAGAAAAAAAAGTAGAGCAAGTAAAAGTAAGACAGAAAGAGAAAAAAACAGACTAAATTAAAAAAAAAAAAATGAGGACGCATCGTGAAGGTATAATCGAGGCCAAACCCTAACCATTATTTTCTGATTCCAGGTGAAATAAGAGTGGGCACCAAGTACCAAGCGGACAACATAGCACCATCGCCGTTAACACCGACCGAGCGCGAAGCCGACCCGCGCAAGCTGCAGGATCTCGAAACGCTTGTCTGGACACCCAAGCACTCGCTAACGGATCGGCAAATCGACCAGTTCCTCGTGGTAAGCCGCTCGGTCGGCACCTTTGCCCGGGCCCTCGACTGCTCGTCCTCGATCAAGCAGCCCTCCCTCCACATGTCTGCAGCCGCGGCATCGCGGGATGTTACTCTGGTGAGCACAGCTAAAAAACATTTTGCCATCCAAACGTCCGATTCGATTATTAACGTTTTTCCTCTCTTCCAGTTCCACGCGATGGACACTCTGCACAAACACAACTACGACGTGGCGGAGGCAATGTCATCGCTGGTGCCCAGCTCAGGCCCGGTACTCTGCAGAGACGAGATGGAGGAGTGGAGCGCCTCGGAGGCAAATCTATTTGAAGAGGCTTTAGAGAAATACGGAAAAGACTTTTCGGACATTCGCCAAGACTTTGTGAGTGTTTGACAGCTCGTTTTGCCCATGGCAAAGGGATAAGATTAACTGATTTAAAACCGTTGCCGTTTCAGCTGCCGTGGAAGACCTTGAAAAATGTGATCGAGTACTACTACATGTGGAAGACGACGGACCGCTACGTGCAGCAGAAGCGCGTCAAGGCTGTGGAGGCCGAGAGCAAGCTCAAGCAGGTTTACATACCGAACTACAACAAAAACGCAGGCCCAGCCGGGGCGGGAGCGGGCTTGGTGGCTGGCCAAGCGAGCATCATACCGCTCGGCACGGCCAACAGTAACGCGAGCAACGGCGGCAAGGCCGGCGGCGTGCCGGTGAGCCTGCTCAACGGCAGCAGCAGCGAGTCCGAGGCCGCGGCCATGCTCGCCGCCTCGACGAGCGTCAAGCCGTGCGAGGGCTGCCAGACGAGCCAGAGCAGCCAGTGGTACCTCTGGGGCCCGATCAACCTGCAGTGCCGGCTCTGCCACAATTGCTGGACCTACTGGAAGAAGTACGGCGGGCTGAAGGTGCCCTCGCGCATCGACGACGCGGACGCCGAGCGCAAGCGCAGCGGCGCCGGCTCCGACGAGGAGAGCAAGAGCATCGGCGGGCCCCACCGGCCGCACCGCTGCGGCATACCCTCCTGCGGCAAGGAGTTTAAGCTCAAGGCCCATCTCAGCCGCCACTATGCGAGCGCACACGGGGTCGAGGTGCGCGCGGGCACCGGCCCCGCCGGCGTCGCCGCTGGAATCGGAGTCGGGGTCGGCTTGGGTAAGTCTCTCCTTCCTCGCTTCTCTCCCTCCTCCTCTCGCGACCTCACACCTTACACCTTTTCTCTTTGCTCTTTCTTTCTTTCTTCCCCGAGCGCGCAGAATGAATTTTAGCCGGCCGCGCGACACACTCGCTCCGTTCCCGTCTTCTTCTCACTCGCTCGACTCAGACTGGCTCTCGGGCCGTCAACGAGCAAAGATTGGAACATGTATAATAAAGTCGTGCTGTTGTTTTGTTGAGTGCAGGCTCGCCGCGACCCGTGATGAAGACGCGCTCGGCATTCTACCTGCGCACCTCGGCGCTGGCCCGGGCCGCCCGGCGACTGTGCGCCGCCCAGCTGCGAAGCCGGCACGCCGCGCGCGCCCCGCATCAGCCGATCAACGCGGCGCCGCTGCGCCACCTCTGCGCCTCGCCGGGGCTGGCAAGCAAGACGCCCGCCGAGCTGCGCCAGCTGGCCCGCGCGATGCGCCCTCGGCCCCGGCCCCGCGTCACCGACATCGCCACTCGTCTTGGCAACCACCCCCAGCCCCGCCAGCCCGGCGACTGGGACTGGCTACAGCTGACCGCCCCGGCCCAGCGCAAGCAGCCGGACCGCGTCTCATTCCCTCGGCCGCCCAAGGCACCTGGTACGATCATTCACTTTATGCGCTACTCCGCGCTCATATGCTATTATTCCAACTGCTCGATTCATCGAGACTTGCTTAATGTCCTTTGTCCACACTTGCAGATGGCAGTTTGCTCTACGAGAGAGTGCCCAACAAGTCGGATGTTGATAGACTTCCTGTTACTCCACCCGTCCAGCCCACGTTACAGACACAACAAAATCTTTTGAAACGCACAAGGCCTCCATTTGATGAAATTAACGGCGCAGATGGTTAGAATACACTTTAATATTCCTACCTTTTGTTTTTACTTTCAGTCTTTCTATTTTTGCTTGCGCTCTTTACTTTCATGTATTCGCCATAAATTTGTTTACTTCTACACTTTAGATGAAGATTTTTTCACTATTCTTGTGTCACTATATGCTAGTTTTTAAAATATTCTGGTTATTTTTATATTGCACTGATGAAAGTCTAGTAAATTTTTCCTTACACACATTGTATCTTTATTGTTTCTACTTTTATTTTTCTACCTGTCACACTTACTTCACGAAATTTCAAAATTGTTTTTCGTAGATACTAGTATTAAAGCACTTACTTACATCAAGTACGTGTACACGATAAATAAAAATTAACCAATTGCTTGTTATGAAAACAGGTGCCGGATTGAATGTAATGGCAGCAAGTGGCCAGCCGCCAACCAAACGGTCCGCGCATGGCTCTGCAGCATCACTCCACGCAAATGCGCGTACTCCTGGACTTGATCATGTGGCGTCGTCTGTGCCAAATCCGGCGGTGGGTTCGGCTGCAGTCGCAGCTGGAGTGTTGCCACCTCACATTCTACCGCTTAATGGCCGTGCGGCCTTGCCTCACGCACTGCCTGCCCAGGGCCCCATGTCCAGGAGCAACGCTCGTAAACAAGTCATGTCTTGGATGGATGCACCAGATGATGTATTCTTCGTCGCCACGGAGGCTATTAAGTAAGTATCGGTTGATTTCTTGTTAATGAAACTGACACGTACATTTAAACGAGATTTTGAATAAAAAAAGTTTCTCATAAACACGTAGTAACAATCAATGTTTTATACGAAATTTTAGGAGAATGAGGAAAACCCTGCCCTCTTTGGATCTTCGCAGAGCAGCGCGTAAACCCTGGCGTCGATTTACTATACCACATCGGGTGGGGGCAGCGGTGGCAGCGGCAGCTGTGCAGCAACGCCCCGATGATATGGTTGTCATTCTGGACTGAACGAGTTAACCCTAAAAGAGATCCGGAAACCCTCGAGTCGCATAAGCAGACAATGTTAGAAACAAGCAAGAGGAGAACTAGCCAGTAAAATATATTACGAGAAAGAAAAGAAACATAGTAAAGGAAAATGAGCGTCCCAGTTCAAGATCTATCCATTGTCTGGGATCTAGAGCCTCACTACTTTACGACACACTGAAGATAATGAAGAGAGACTGCAACGGAAGATGAGAATAGCGATTAGCAAATAACGAAAGCAGAGTGACGATAATTAATTGGAAGACTAAATCGTAACTACAATGAAGATTAAAAAAAAAATTTGGAGAATAAGTGTCGATTTCTCATTTAAAATAAGGAAAAAAAAACGAAAAACTCAGTCATTCGCCGTGCATCATGATTTTCTATTTGTATCAATTGAATATTGTTGTTATTAAAAATAATAATTATTAATTAAATGTAAATATGCATACGAACGCCACACAACACAAGCATACACACTCAGCCACAGGCACGCGTACATACATAAAAAGGATAAAAATAGCAAAAAAAAGTGTAATGATAACGGAGCCTGGCTATTCTACTCGAAATCGTTCGCACAGGAGCTTCGTACAATTTCGTATCATTTTTACGTCTATTTGTCTATCCTTCTCATTATTTGTATATTAGGAAACTATCTTTGATTGTCTATAATTATTTTGTAAAAAAAAAAAAATCACTAAATGTGAATTTACATTAATTTACGCGTAAAAACTCGTTCATTGGACAATGAACAATTTATTTTAGTGTAGTATTTTGTTTAAGTATTTATAAACAACTATTTTATGTGTTCTTTATTTGATATTGAAAAAATGAGAAAAAAAGTAAAAAAATAGAATTCTTTTGTTTAAGATCGCGATAGCGCGTGATTCTCCTGTAACTGTTTTGAGTAAGTGCCTGGTTCTGTACAAAATGATATACATACATGCATACATAGTAAAAATGAAAAAACAAAAAAAATAAATCGGGTAAGCGTAAACGTTTGCGATGTCGAGAGCGCACGTTGGATAATGGTTCACGAGTACATCTCGGGTTCCTAATTACATCTCAAGTGCGACGTATAAGGAGAATAAATGAATTTGAAATAACGATTTTTGAATGAATTGTATTAATGACATGCTCGCTGATCCGTATTTAATACTAGATTAAATGCGCGCGATTTACGGTAAAGCGAAGACTGTGCGGAATAGCGCGAGAGAGCAAATGAGAGAAAGAATGCTCACTGTGAATATTTTTATTAAATTTTCAAGTTTGATGACTTCCGTCGCAACAATTAATAAATAAATATAAATGGGAATATCGGCTGTAAATTTTTTCCATCATTTCCTAGTTATTATCCATATAACGTACGTACGTTTTTTCTGTTAAAAATTTTAATGTTTTGATGTTATTAAAACCATCTTTTGGATAAAAGATTAATGAAATTTCTTTGAATCAAGTTTTATGAACACCAAGGAAGATACTATACTTATATTTTTATTATTATTGTCTTAATTCATAATACATTGGAGTTTTTAATAATTTCTTGATAATCTTAAGGACTGTTAATTAATATTCTACAATTACGAAAAATTTTTACAGGATTAAACGAGTTGAAAAAGTTATATTTAAATTCCAAAAATATTTTAAATTTTACAACCTACTTTTTTTATCAATAAGAAGTGTAGGTGCGGTAATAAACTATGTATTTCAATTGACGCAAAAATTATTATGCAAGTTTAATTTTCATATAAGAATAAAACTTGATTTATACGCATTATATTTATTGAATTTTCTTTTTCACACAAGTATAAAGATCTCTTTTTGCGTGCTTTTAAACTTAAAACTAGTCATGACGTATCATTACATATATTACAAATATTGAAAAATTAATATGTTTAAAATTTAAATTCTTTATATTTCTTTGATGATTTTGTATCTTGGTTTTGCTGGCGTTTTCTCTTGCTCTGAAAAAGAAAAAAAAAGAGAATTTAGTTAAACAGTTATAGGAAAACATTGCATATCTAAATTATAAAATGTAGTATAATTACTTTTTGTCGTTGTACATGATCCTGCAACATATCAGACAAATCTTCACGTCGCAAAGCTTGTCTATTGCGCATTGTTTCTTCGTAACGCGAAGCCATGGCCTCAGAATCCAAATCCAATTCACTTGGATCAAGAGCCAATTCAACTGCTCCCTCTCTTTCTGTTGCTCTAACTTCCGACGAAGATACGTTTCCACGTCGAGCGGCTATAACAGCTGGAGGTGCTTGCCCTCCAGCTCCAGTCATGTCATAAACATGAGTACTACCCATCATACTTGATCCAAGACCTTCTGTTCTTCGCTCTTGAAGAACTGTGTACAATGCTGGAGTTTCACCACCCTCCATTTCGCTTTCAATCTTCCTCTTTCTCAATTCTATAGTTTCTGGTGTCTCTAGACCAGCAGGAATAGATGTAATACCACTTGGTGTGATAAGACCCTCTGCTCCAGGTGTAACCAATCCAGTAGCATCCTCTTTTCCTGAAAACATGAGAAATTAGTAACAACCCTTCAATACTTGGATATCTAACATTTTGAAATATTACAAAGCAGAAAACGCAGTTTATACCTTCTTCACCCTTTTCTTCATCTTCTTCATCCTCATCTTCCTCTCCAGACGATTCAGACTCTGGCTCTCCCCACATTCCTCTGTCAATGTCCTCATCCAAATTATCTTCCCCAGGTGTCTTCTGTACACCAAAGACATCACCATACAAGGGTCGTCCAGTTTCATCAACAGGAGGCTTACCCCAACCTCCTGCGTGATATCCAAAAGCACAGCCTTCAGGAATGGGAGCGTTCAATCCAGGAATTTTCAGATTCGGATAACTTGGAGGCGGTCCGTAACGCTGCATGGCAATGAGCCACGGTGGCGGCACTTTCTGACAGCTCGGCCCTATGGGCATACCAAGGGCAGTTCTCAGCTCATCCGACAACTCGCCAGGTTTCTTCTCCTTCAAACGAGTCTCGAACTCCTTGCCCTCATAATACAGATCACCGTGTATGGTCATGCGCGGCTTAGTCTGCCACTTGAAGAAGGCGTCGTGGAGTTTCTGGTAGTCGATGTCGATTTTGCCAAGCTTAGGCCTGGCTCGCTCTCTCATCTTAGCTTTGAGCGTCTTGGTCTCGTCTTTCTCCTGAAGACTGGCTCGCATCTCGGTGATACCGGTGCGCTTGATAAAAGCCGGGAGGTCGAAGGGCGGCTTCTCTATGCCCCTCTTGCCCTGGAGGTACTTGCGCTTGAAGCACCAATGCCGAGGCACCGGCACGGTGTTCCTGTGGGCCTTGAGCTGAACGAGGAGCTTGGGGTCGCGCGCGGTGACGTCGTGCATCTCGACGACATCGGGTCTAACGACGAGCTGCTTGAGCTCGGCGACGCTGAGCCTCGTGAGCTTCTTGAGCTTGCGCTTGGAGAGCTTCTGGCCGTCGCCGTCGGCAGCGGCCTGCTGTTGCTGCTGCTGCGCGTCCTCCTCGTACTCGTCGGTGAGGTTGCCGAGCTTGCTGGCCACGGCACCGGCCGCGGCGGCAGCTGCCGCTGCAGCACCGAGTGGCGGGTACTGGCTTATGGCCTCGCCGTCGTTCGCTTTCTCCGGCTCGACGATCTTGAACGCCTCGAAGATCTTGGCGAACTGGCGGTACATGGGCTCGAGGTCGTTGACCGTCGGGATCTCCTGGATGTACTCGACCTCCGGCTCCGGCTCCTTATTCTTCTGCTCCGAGGCATCGGCTTTTTTCTCCTCTGGCCGAGGCTGCTGTTGCTGCTGCCTCTTCTTCTTCTTCTTCTTTTTCTTCTTTGGCCGGGAATTTTTGTCGGCCTTGCCGTTCACCATCGTCGGGGACTCCTCGTCGCCGTCCCAGTACTCCTCACCCGGTGGAGGCGAGTCCGAGACGTTGTTGTGTGGGATGTAGGAATGCTCCAAACCAGGAGGCAATAGCATGTCCTCCATGGCTGCCTAAGTCTAATTATCTTCTTATTTTGCTAATAAAACTACAAACAACACTAAAAAATAACACTTGGAAATAGACTGTTCGCTAGGTTATGTTCATTGCCGTGTCTCCTCGACTAGCATAATCACATAACCAAACACACGCTTACACAAACGACCACAACACATCACGCCGTCGAAGCTACTCGAGCGACATTTGGTAAGTGGCGGCGCCGACTGGAACTACGTTTAAAATCTAATTTTTAGATTATTTAAAAATAGATTAGAAATAGAAAATTTGAAAAGCATTTTTAATACTTAAAAATGATGAACTGAAAGAAGTCTATCTTTTTATGAAGATAAAACGTTTTATAACAGTATAATAATTATATCAGTATAGATTCGAATGTTAATTTCAATTTTACGAATTATTGATAAGGCGATTTAATCAACGTGCAATTTTCTACGCCGATGAGAAGGTACAGATTTCTTAATCTTTCGCTCGGCACTACCACCATCGCTTTCAACGATATCGCTTCAACGATCCAAATACAATGTTATAGCCAAAGCTCATCCGACAATTACACGAAATGACGAAACGACAGTTTTTCAAACAAACAGCCAGGTAAGCTCCAAAAGTAATCTTATCCCTAAACATGAGTATACACGCGAAGCAATGAACTCACGCGCAACAATGAGCGCCGAGAGAGAAAAAACAGCGCAAAAACGTGTTTGTTGAGGCGAAAATTAATTTCATGCCGGCGTAACAATTGCTTTATATATAGAGAGAGATACATCGGATAAGGGGAGCGCGGGGGTGTACTGTGTAGCATATATAGGTATATATCTCTGGCTCTCTCGCTCTGTCTCTCTCGAGGGGGAGGAAGAAGAAAACGTTCGGCGCGCAAGTGAGAGCAAGAAAGACACACGCTGACTAAGAAGAACGCTGACTAAGAAGAAGAAGCAAGAAAGACACGGACCGAGAGGGCATTTCGCGAGAGTCACGGGGAGATCGAAAAGCAACTGCCGCGAGGGAGAGACATGCCGTTCGCGAGGAAGCCCCCCACTGTACTCTAGGCCCTCCTCCCCGAGACGGCAACGACTCGTCGCTTACGATGACTCGGAGTTGAGATCCAGAGACGAGCCCCTGTGAGTTTCTCTTCGCCAACCTCTTTAAATTCGTCCACCTCCGATTATACCTGCGTTTCGAGAAATCAAGCGAATTGCCGCTTCAAATTTGCGAACAGAGCCTATAATGTCGCGCGCACGTAGGCCGGACACGACCTTTCCTTTTGTTCGTTCCCGATAGTGAGCCCTCGCTCTTGGCGCGAAGGTTATGTTAGATAATGTCGCTGCTGAGAGCGAGAGAGCCGTGGTTTTGATGTATATACACCTGTTCGCCTCTCTCTCTCTCTCTCCGTTCCTCGAATGAAAGACTCACGATTTATTCTTAGTTGAATGCCAACGTTGATGTTCTTTAATCTTTCCGATTTTCAATATCAGGAGTTGTTGTTGTTGCGGCAGGCGATAGCCGTGAGAGAGGAAAGCTGGCGCTCGTCTTATCCGTTGGGTTAATTCTAGTCTAAGGATACCGGGATGGTGGTCGGCGTTTTTCCTGCCCTCAAATTGGGCGTACTTTTTATAAAACAGATCAGCAAGCCTCTTGCCCAAGTTATAGTCAATCAAGCCAAAAATCATGCCGTTTTTCGGACTTACTTTATCATACCTCCTGCTCAATGTAAGTTGTTTTTGTTTCAGTAATTATACTTTTATTTGTTCCACCGTCTACTTGATATAATGAATAATAAATTTGTTTGAATTATTGCAGTTTATCATTGGGCAGAAGTAAAGGCAAGAATGTACCTAATGAATTTGGGTAAACCAACCAAAGTTGCAAAACTCAACGAACAAATGGCTATTGAACTTGGTGCCAGTTTAATGGGTGAAGTTATAATTTTTAGTGTAGCTGGTGGTTGCTTAATGTTAGAATATAATAGACAAGTAGCTAAAGAGGCAAAAAAAGAAGAATTAAGGCTATCGCAGTTGCAAAAATTTACTGATGACATTCAAGCATTGCACAACACAACACAGAAACAAGAACTTGAATTGCAGTATCTTCGAAATTCTCTTGAAGAAGTAGCAAAGAAGACAAAAACAAAACTTCCTCCAAGAATAGAACCTAGTGATAATACTGGTAATGAAGACAAGAAAGCATAAAGTTTTTGAATGTACTATTATAAAAATGAAGTTAAAGGGAAGAAAGTGATAATCAGGGATCTTAAAGGCAAGTGACTTGTATTGAAAAGATGAGTCTTTTAGCCATGAGCAAAGCTTACTTATTGTTTTGAAATATGGATGCTTGGTCTTTTTATTAATTAATACATTTTACTGTCAATCTTATCCAGTTTTTCACAATATTTGCTTGTATATAAACCTGTTACAATTTAAAAATTGTAGAAATCACAAAATGTGAGTGATATAAAACATTGATGTATATATAAGATTATTATTGGACTTTATAAAACCAAATTTAAACTACTGTTTTTTTTTATTTATTTAAGTGAATTATACCACTAGTCAAAAATATGTTATTTTTTTTCTTTAAAAAGTAGACAATAAAAATTTTATTTTTTACCACTTTATTTTGATATTAATAAAACATACATTTATCATGTCACTTGCCTTTTTATGAAAAGAAAATTGTTAAATTCATTGTTTTTACTTGCTGGCGAGTAAGAAAAGCTTGCAATCTTGATAACATTTTTAATAGTTGATTAAAATATAGAAAGAATGTTTGTTTTTTCATTAAATTAAACAAGAACATTTTTTGAATAAAATTTATTTTATAAACCATTATTGCCACCAAATAATTTAGCTAAAATCAAATTTTCAAGGTTTGGAAGAATTTTTTATTTATAAGACTTATTTGATCAGCAGTTTATTTTATTGAATTAAAAAATTATTTTGAGTCACTATTGTTGTAATTTTGACATATTACAGTAATTAATGTACATTTATTATTCACTTTAAAATAATTCACAGTAAAATTCTTAAAATATAAATCTAAATAACACTATCAATTTTAAAAGTTTACTAATCACAAAGAGTATAAAATTAATGAATTTAATACAGTAAACAATATGCAGTTAAAATTATAAAAAATGTTAATCTAAATGACAATACTTAAATATTACACAGAAGTAATTACAAATAATGTGTATATTAAAATTTAATAAATTGTCAGATGGTTAATCAGCTAAACAATATTGACTAAAAGATACAAAAGTACTTGTAACTAGTTAAATTATCACACTATATTCATTAATACAAAGTTATCAGTTGTTTGTAAAATGTGCAGTTCTCATCACTTTAATTTTTCAAGCTGTTACCAGTTTTAACAATTTATTACATTTTTCAAGTCCTTATCAGTTAGACATTGCAGAATTTTTTCTACGATAACATGATGCATTTGTAATTTTGGCAGCAACGAAATCAATGCTCTACCAGCTTCTTTTTCAAGTTGCATTCGTTTTCTTGCAACTGTAAAATTATTGACCAGATATTTGCTGTACTCAGGGTACAATTGCTTTTTCTTGCCATTCAATATTTCATTGATCTCGTTAAAAATTTCTGGATTTCTCAAAGAAACGGATAACTCGCGTTTTTCTTTCACAAGAAAATCAAACAGTGACATATGTAAAATCTTAGTGTTACATAATAACTTAATTTCCTGGACGTATTTATATAAAGGATGTGTTATTGCCAGAGGTGGGGGTTCAATCTTACTCAAATCAGCCAATTGCCTAAACGACGTAACTCCAGCATCATAAACAATAGGCTTGAGATGTTCATGCCTTGCCGTATTGATTTCGTAAAAATTAATGTTATTCTTATAAAAAACGTCGACGACTTCAACAAGATTTTCCGATTTCAAGAGGATCTTTATCATGTTCTTCTCCTCGTCTCTGTAGTTTCGTAGACCTTTGAATATTTGCGACAGCAGCGTATTGTTATTTGCGTTCTTTATTTTCGGATCTGCGCCGTGTTTCAACAGCAAAGCAGCGCACTCGGCCGAACGAACGCAGTGCAACGGTGTCAAATCCTTGTCAATTGTTTTCTGATTGACATTAACGTTTCTCTTCAACAACATTCTGTAAAAGTCACAATCGTTGCTTTCAAATATCTCGCTAAGGTAAATAGATGTACAATACGTATATACTCACTCTAAGCCTCTTGCAAAGTCGGCAATCACGACTTTGTGTAATATCGTCACACCCGAAACATTTGTCTTATCACAGTCGACCAGTCTGTAAAACAATCTCAATGCAGCGTCAGATGAGTCGGAAAAATTGATCGAGTCCACCGTTAAGCTCAAGCCCAGCAATGACAACGTAACAAAACCGTTATCACCGATACTCATTCCGCATTTTTTTACTCTTTTCGCGAAATTTTCGCACACCGTCTCAATGTCCTCGGTTAGAATATCATCGCAAACGAAATTCGGATTCAACTGCTCGCAAGCTTTTTTTACGAGACTCTTTAAATGTTCCTTTGTATTTTCGTTTTTCTTAGACATTATGGGTTTATTTTAAAAATTTTACAAGACTTCAAATGTTTGTTGTTAAAAATTAGATTAAAAACTGACTGTGGTGCTATAGGATCGTATTGTTTATATCGGTATAGTTAAGATCGTTTTCGGCTTAATAATTACTTGCCTAATTACACAGACACTTGACAAAAGCTGTTATGACTTTAGCGGCTGTATTTTTTTTGTTTAAAAATCGTTATTAAAAAAAATCTGCGTCTACGACGTTTTAAAGGTCTACCGAGTACTTATCGAGCCTTGATCGGTCTCGATACTAAGCTTAAGCGCACTTATTATCCCTACTTATTACGTTTCTTCATAATTTCTGTTGACTTACTCGAGCTTGAACCTAACGCTTGAAAAGTGTTAAATCAAAATAAAAACATTCAAATTCGGTCTTTTATTTAATTTTCAAATTGTCATAGAAAATTTTATTTTGCAAAAATTATTTATAAGTGCGCTCCGAAAACAATTAAAATTGTTAAAATTTATTGTTCTTAAATTTATAGAATTAAGGCGGTTATATGAATTTATTTACAAACTTTTCGGGTCGGTTGTTTACAAATTTATTTTGTTCGAAAATTTCGTAAGTCAATCAAGTACATACCTATATGTAAACTTTAAAAATCACATTTTGAAATACATGAAAATTTTCAAAAAGAAAAGACTTGTGGGAATTCTCACAACTAATGTTTAAGATCATTAATATTTTTTAATACATAGAAAACTTGACTATTATCATAAATTATTTTATTATTTTTTATTAAATAATTATATAATTCTTTGGTGTTATATATTTTTTTTCTTACAACTTATTGTGAATGTTTGTATGAAATGTATTCAGTTATTCGTCGTCTTTAATCTCGGTATTATTTTTAACAGATTTCTACACTTATAAGTATAGCAGATTTAAGTAATTTAATGAGAAAAAAATCTTATAATCTGCTCTAAAACATTAAAGAACAGACTAGTTCTTAAATAATGTAAGATTGACATCTATTATTAATTTGATACTCTATTAAACTAAACTATAAATTAAATTTATTATACACATCTCTGAAAAATAAGAAAAATGTTCATGTGCACATGCCACTTTAAATTTTGAGTCTTTGACTTTTGAACTTTCTGCGTTGCATGAACTCTTGAAGACTAAACGTGGTAAGAGGCTGTGTAAGGAAGTGCAGAAGAAGCAATAAGCAGGGCAGTGCAATAGCGATAACAAATCGACTAATGGCACTGCCGATGTCGAGCCAGCTGCCTTGGTTTGTCAAACCGAACATAAGTGGTATCGCAAGACAGTCGCCCAGTAACAGCACAGTCGAGAACATAGTCAAGTCTGGAGCGAGGGCATGCATTAGGCAACCTACGAGAATCAAAGGAATGGCTATTTTAAAAACAATGAGGATCGCCATAGTAAACGGTGAGAAAACGGTGAGGAAGTGGCGTGTCCAGAGTGGGTCGAAAGAACTGATGCTGGCCATGTTGCCGGTTCCAAAGAAAGACAGCAGCGTGTACAGTACCTGTATAATCATGTGTTAAGGAAATAATGATAATTACGTTTGTATTAAAAAAAAATGATGGAAGAACAATGTTATTGCAAAAAGGATACAAGAAAAACAGCTGTTGTAAAATTTCGAAGACTCAGAACCTTAGTTTTCGCTTTTGAGACTTCTTTTTGAGTAAATTCGTAAATCGGCCAATGGCGTAGATGTGAAGAAAATATCAGATAGAAGATCGGTTCGTAGGATGCCGATAACAGAGCCAATGGACTTAATAATGCAACCGTAATTCCGAAACTTCTTTGATTCCACTCTTTAGGATAAAGCCAAATAACTATTGGTGTGCTTAAGAGTAACAGCCAAGACAACAAAAATTTTCCGTCTAGGACATTCCAACAAATAAGTGACGTTAAAATTATTCGGAAAGTTTCAATGGTTTTGTTAAATTTGTATATTTTTCGATCGTCTTTTATTGGTAAAAGAGTAGCCAGTAGTGCAAACAACCTGAAATATCATAAATTATATAAAAATTAATTTTTACCTGTATAATACAAAATTGTAAAACATATTTAAAGAAAATTATTAAATAACTTACACTACATAAATTCTTGAATGAGGTTCAACAACTGGTAAAAGTGGAAATATAGATAAAACAACTCCAGTTACTACTAAAGCCAGAGATGCATTTCTTTCAAATATAAATTTTTGAAGTCCAACAGCTAATAACATGCTAACACTGAAGACCCATCTGTGTGTTAAACCAACAATCATCATTATAGACAAAATGATAATTCCAAGAAATTCATACAGTGGTTTTTTAGAGTTTATTGCCAGTTCTGGTCTCTTTTTAATTATTGATCTTAAAGCAAGCCATATTGAAAATGCACAGATAATTCCATATCCCAACAATCGCCATTCTTTACATCCTGCCCCTAAAAAATTATTTTCAATAAAAATAATTGACTTCATTTCTTTTTCTGAAAAAAAAAAAGGTAAAAGTTTTTAAATAAAACTTTTCACTTACCCGCATATTCTGTAACTAAAACAATAATCATAACTGCAAGAGCAATATTGGAGAACAACAACCAAACGTAATTTCCCGAACGAAACGTTCTTCGTGTTGTACCAGTCAAATCAACAAAAAGAAGAACTATCCAACCAATCCACATAAGTGCTAAGCAAATCATAAATCTGTGCGTTAAATATCGTCGGTAGTACGTGAGACTTTCTTTTGCTAAGTCTGTAAGGTTCTTAATTTCGTTGATATTTTCGTATGACCATCCCTCTTGCAGCTGTTGTTCAACTCTTACAATCTTCTCACTGAATTCTTTATCTTTATAGTACATATTAACAATACTGTTGCCTATCATTAACTCTCGATTTGCTTGAACTTGCTCAGCAAGTTGTTTAGCATTGTTCAAAAATGTTTCTATTATATATTTCTCGTTTTTAGGATCTAATAATTCATAAGGCAGCACACCCTACAACAAAGTAATAAATATTCATTAAAAAATAATTATGACTAATACTGTTTACATGGTAGTTGTAATGGAAAATACATATTTACTTCATTATTTATAGGAACTGGTATACCAATTAAAGATGATATAAAAGGTGTAATATCAGCTTGTTCAATATCATAAAAATTGGTATTATGTTGGATACCAGCACCCCATGCAACAAATGGTGTTTCAGTTTCATCAACTGAACCACTACCATGAGAACCCCAATCAGTCATTCCATGATCTGATGTAAAGATATATGCTGTACTTGCATCATCAAAAAACTTTTCAGTTTCTTGAACAACTTTATGTATATTATGATCTACTTCTTTCATAATATCTACATACACCCTAAATTAGAAAAATTAATAAATTTAATATAACATTTTAATTTATATCATTATATTAATAATATTATATACTTAGATTGTGGTTTAAATGCATGTCCACTTGTATCACAGCCAAGTAAATGAAAGTAAAATATATGTTTATCTTCAGTCTTGTAAGCATGTGCTTCATTTTCTAACCACTGCCAGTATTGTTTAAATACCCAGTCATCTAGGCGTTTTATTGAATCATAGTCATCTCTGAAATCCTGCCAGTCATGAGGGTAACTTTTACCATGGATATTGTTTTTACCATCTGTAAAAATTCAATAAACATAAATAAATTTGTCTAAAATAGTTATAAAACTTAAGTCTCTAAACTATTGCTATACTTTTTGTAAACAATGGAATGATGTCAGGACTTCCCCAAATCCAAGAAGTACGACTTTGATTGAAAACTGAATCAAAATCCACTGGACTTTCTTTCCAGCCTCTAAATACTGCACTGGGATCTTCATACAGCCCAGCAACAACAGCAATATTTCCTGGCCTTGACTCAGTTGGCATACGAGTATGAGATATACCCCAAACACCTTTTTTCTGTATAACTGAACTGTATAAATAAAATAATTAGTACAAAACTCAAAAAAAGTAGTAAATTCTAGTTCAAAAGGTAAAAAAAAAGTTTGTACGTTAAGTAAGGAGGAAGGTTATCTCTAAAAGTCCTGTAGCGCAGTCCATCAGCTAGAAAAATCATAACTCGCTTAGCAGGCGGCGTGTCTTTTGGCGCAGGAATTACAGGTAGACCTGATATGATCGGCGAATGAAAGTTTGCATCCATGACGCCCCATAATAGAACGATGTGCATGAGAAGGCCCCAAAGTATCACAAAAGCGTGAGATTCGCTTTTTACTTTGTCGTTTTCTTTCATCTTGACAACTCTGAAATAAGTGAAAATACAATTTCCTAACCTCAACTCTAAATAAATTAACATCTTTAAATTCTCACCTCTGCTTGATCCAATTACTAAAAAACAGTGAACGTCTGGAGGATGTTTAAAATATTGTACATATTATTGCTTGTTAACTTGAAGTTTACAAGCGCTTTTCAATCAACATGTTACATTCGTTGTAAACGTACTTCTCTAATAATAACTTTATCATTAGTCAATGGGGCATTAGCAGCTACTTTTAGGCGAATGTCCTTATCAGCCATTGATTATCGTCTGATTACGTCTCTCTCCTCGCACGATGTATCCACTAATATATACTTTAGTAAAAGAGCTACAGGTGTGTGTACGTGACCGCAAACATTTCACATGAGTTGACGACGTCTGCTGATGTCTGTCATATCATAGGTTCGCGAATGAATTGCGCAACTTGCAAATAAAATATGCAACTGTCTAGAAAGAGCCGATTTTAAAAGTCAAATTCAATGCAAAACAAGGAAAATGTTAAACGTGAATATTTAAATGTTTTTAATAATAATTCAACAATAATATAACGCATAATTAATAATTATTCGTTGCATATCATAAAAAAATTTTATTTAATATGAATTTGAATACAAATAGTTTTTAATCAACAAAACGATTCGCTATTTTGTTACATAACAAAATTAGCTTACATCAATAGTAAATGGTTCTTGTTTTATGGTACGGAATACATTCGAGTTCCTCGGCGTGCTGCCTTCGATAATCCCAAAGATAGTGATCGACCGTTATTGAATTAAAATAATTGTAATCGCATTTCGAATTTTCCGGTGGATTGGACTTTATTGCTTGGACGACTCTATCCACGGCCTCGATCGAGCAGCCTCGTATTTCGATTTCCTCGTCGCTTCCGACTGGCAGTTTACCGTCTGTAAAAGATTTTTTCTGTTTTACTATTTTTCGAACCACAAATAACATATCTTTTTTTTTTATAATAAATCCCCAAATACCTGTTGATAATTTTTGAAGCAACTCATCACTGTATTTTAATATACCATAGTAGACAAGTACCTGTGGCACTCTATAATCGGCAAACATCGTAATGCAGTTTATGTCGTCGAACTTTCCCAAGTCTTTTCCTTGAAAGCACGCCCACAGATCGCCAACCAAAATCTGCGCTCTTTTGTAGAAAGAAACTTTATAAAACAAATAAAAACAACTTTTATGTTTTGAAAATCAACAAAAGCTGACATCTGTACATGATGTACATAAATATACTATCTTCTGTTTTCATAATTACCCCATTGTTTATCGTAAAACGCTTCATCGC
Organism: Anagyrus pseudococci; assembly: GCA_030522585.1. Lineage (NCBI taxonomy): Eukaryota > Metazoa > Arthropoda > Insecta > Hymenoptera > Encyrtidae > Anagyrus > Anagyrus pseudococci. The sequence goes on along the minus strand of JAPYYQ010000012.1, from coordinate 35,928 downwards.
GATAACATTCAAACTCACGAACAATAAGTTTCAATAATTTATCCGCCGAACGATCGCAGGCTTTAATACATTCTACAAAAGTACCTGCACAAAAAAGAAAATAATAATTCATAAACATATCTGGAGATAGAGTTTTGACCGAAAAACTATTACAAGTAATACCTTTGTACTTGTCGACAAGAATTCGTCCGACTTGGTTTAAATTTTTCACGCGTTCGTCGAGTAATGGTATTTCCGTGACACCTTCCGAATCATCGCCTCGCAATATGTCTTGCAGTTCGTTGCGCGATATTTTCGCCAGAAATTCGGCGTTGGTCAGTGGAATTCCTTTCTGGATAAAAAGATAATCATTACATTGCTGGAACTCTCCAGTTAAACGTGTTTTTTTTCACATCAAAACAGCTACCATTACTTTCGTAATGTTGCCGTAAAAATACATTACAATATGTGCTTTACTTCGATTGCTCTTTTGATAGCTGCGCATAGAGCGTAATATCCAGATTCTCCATTGACTTTCCATCGCTTGTCATCGACATCGCTCCAAAACGAAAAATTCAACGTATCTATGACGAATATCCAGTCGACGGCTCGAGGATCCTTCGAATTTGGATGATAGTCGCATTGAGAAAAATTTTGAATACCGAGCCGGCCCTCTTCCAAATTTTTTATTAGCTGCAAAATAAATTGGATTTTTTTAAAAAATTTGAATTTTCGTATGATTTACGTTTTAAAAAAAGGCGTTTCAGCATCTTACATCGCTCGTGAGATTTTTTATGTTTTCGTCGACGATTGATACACTTTTCGATCGTTCAGCTATAAATCTTCCGGATTCTCTCGGCATCAAGAGCTTGTCGATAGACCAATCGGTATTGTTCGTCATAATTATTGCAGAAATTACCTGGAATAAATCTTTTTTATTTATAGTGGACTCTTTTGCTACATACATAATAAATATTTTAAAGTAAATTAAACGAGGTAATGAGATACTTAAAAAAACTTATTAAATTTTGCCATTTAACAATAAAATAAAATTCGCGATTCATCGAAAAACAAACTACTTTGCAACTTCCATTTTCTGCGTCAACTAACCTCTACCTAAAATCAATCAAGAGTCGCAAATTTAACGCAATTTTGTTTTATACTGTCATTAGTTGAGAATTTTAATGCACAACAAGCAGCAATGTTACTATGAAATTTTATCAACTTCACTTATCATCAAACCACGTGCCTCTTCTTTTTCTACACTTGTTGATTTTGCAGAAACAACTACTTTATGACATTATTATTTTCAAAATTTCATTTGTTATTAGTAAAAAAATTTACTCACGAAAATGCTCTAAGAATTTCTGTAGTTAACTAATGTTGTTTATAAATTGTAATTAACAATAACAAATTGGAGCAGCCGGTGTTGTGATAGAAACTACTCTGAAACCACTCAAACCAAAAACCAATCAAACGAACGAATTTCACAGAGGCGATCAGTTGCTGTTGCGCGCGCACACATGTAAATATACTGTGGATTCTGCTGTTCTAGCTGTTGGTCTAACCTTCAAGTCGAACGTTGTTGGTTTTATTTGTGTTCCGTTGTCCACTTGTCTCGTCTAGGATTGTAATATTCGGGTAATTGTTTACATTAACGATTTATAGTTTAAAAAAAGAAAAATTTCAAACATTGCTATTCATCGATTTCAAGGTAATGTTGAGGTTATACGACGCGTTCAACTGATAGCAGCATTTTCGTAATGGACCGAAATAGGAGTCGGGATAGAGACCACGACCGGAGCAGGAGAAGAAGCCGTGATCGAGACAGAAGCAGGGACAAGGGTAAGAGTAGAGACAAGAGTCGGGATAAGAGCAGAGATCGTGATAAGAGCAATGAGAGAGGCAGGGATAGAAATAGACGCAAGGATAAGGATACAGACAGGAGTAGGAAGAAGTCAGAGCAACGTGATCATTCTAAGGCTGAGAAAAAGAAAAAGAAGAGTAGTAAGCACAAGGAGCACAAGAAAAAGAGGAGGTAAGCATGATTTTTGTTTAATTCTAAATCAAAATGCCTACAACGTAATTATTTTTGTTATAGATCAAGTTCTTCATCTTCGAGTTCTTCCACGTCATCAGAATCATCTTCTTCAAGTGCATCATCAGATGGTATATCTGATATAAAGCTACAAAAGAAACTACATAAACAGAGGATTAAGTTGGCAGAGGAAAAGAAGAAGCAAAAAGAACTATCGAAATTGAAAGAAACTCCAGAAGAGAAAAGACTTAGGAGATTGAAAAAGAAGGAGGCAAAAGAACGTAAAAGGAAAGAACGAATGGGATGGGATAACGACTACTTGCATTACACCAATACGGACAATCCTTTTGGTGATGCACAACTTCTTCAACCATTTGTTTGGGGTAAAAAATTGGAAAAAGAAGGCTTACTTGATGTAAGTAGAGAACAGTTAGAAATGCGCAATAGATACAAACAGGAAGAAAATAAAAGAGAATTAGAAAAAGTCAAGAAACGGCGACAGGAACGCGAATTGCAAAGAAAACAGAGAGAAGAAGAAGCTGCATTGCAACAGAGAGGCAAGGAAGCGGCTCAACTTGAGCAATGGCACAAGGCTGAGGACCAGTTTCATTTGGAGCAAGCAAGACTTCGGTCGCGGATAAGGATACAAGACGGGCGTGCAAAACCGATTGATCTATTGGCTAAGTATATTGGAGCTGAAGATGAAGTGGATGCTATTGAAATGCATGAACCCTACACTTATTTGAGAGGTTTACAAATTAAGGATCTTGAAGATCTTATTGTAGATATTAAAGTATACAAGGAATTGGAACGAGGAAAGAATCTTGATTATTGGACTGACATAACTATTATTGTTGAAGATGAATTGCAAAAATTGAGAAAATTGCAACAGACAGATTATCAAGTTGGTAAGAATCAAATATAAATTTAAGTTTATAAAATAGCATTTCTAAAATAATTATAATGGTATTTCTATTACAGCTCTTGGTAGACGAGAAGGCATAAATGAGTCTGTAGCTACAGAAGTGACTGCAATATTTAAAGGAAAGACTGCAATTCAATTACAAGAACTTCAATCTCAGATTGAATCTAAAATTAGTAAGAAAACAGAAGGATTAGATATAGGCTATTGGGAAAGTTTATTATCTCAATTAAAAGGTTAAAATTTATTTTGATTTTATATTTTTAAATAATTTCACGTTTTGTAAAGTGTTATAAAATGCAACATTTTAATTTAACATTACAGCTCACATGGCTAGAGCAAGATTAAGAGATCGTCATCAAGATAATTTGAAAAAGAAATTAAACATATTAATGGCAGAACAAGGAGTAGCAAAAACAGAAAGTGAATCAGTTTCTGCAAAAGAAGACGGAAAGATGGAAGAAGATGAAGAGCCATCAACTTCTGCAGCTCCTATGGAAGAAAGCCAATCAGAGTAAGTATATTCACAAGTGGAATACACTTTTATTTTATGCCAACTAAAAAAAAAATTTATTCTGTTATACAACATTTTAACTTTATAGGGATGAACTTGACGAATCTTATTCACCTCCATACATGGCACCATCTGATTTGGAACCGGGAACTTTGATAACTTTGGAAGACGAAGATATTCAGCGTTTGGACTTTGCGAGAAATCAAGTTGTTAGTACGGGTCGGAAAGTACAAAACGTCTTGTCGGCTGAAGAACAAGCTATGCGACGAGAAGTTAGTAAAAACATGGACTCGGACGAAGCACAGTTTAGTGTTGAATCAACTCTAGAAGCTCAAGTTTATCTTTGGTCTGACAAATACAGACCAAGAAAACCTCGATACTTCAATCGAGTCCATACAGGATTTGAGTGGAATAAGTACAATCAAACTCATTATGACATGGACAACCCCCCTCCGAAAATTGTACAAGGATACAAATTTAATATTTTCTATCCTGATCTTATTGACAAAAGTATTACTCCGGAATATTTTTTGGTACGTATTAACGTCTCTCATTACAACATTGCATTCTCTTTTATTTATTTATTTACTTAAATTTATGGGTTTTCAGACGCCGTGTCCAGACAACCGGGACTTTGCTATTTTACGATTCAAAGCTGGTCCCCCGTACGAGGATATTGCTTTTAAAATTGTTAATCGAGAATGGGAATATTCCTACAAACGTGGATTTAGGTGTCAATTCCACAACAATATTTTCCAATTATGGTTCCACTTTAAAAGATACCGCTATCGTCGGTGAATATCTATTTATTACTTCCGTGTATATATTGTAAATAATTTATTATTCTGAAAAATTGTTGAGATTTTGTAAAGGAAAAATCTACAATTTTTAATAATGAATATTTAATTTTGAAAAATAAAATAAAATTTTTACAAACTTATTTTCTTTTAATTAATTATTGAATTGAAAATGAGAAGAAACAAAGAAATTTTAATAACATTACATCAAATAACAAAGACTGTAAAGTACAGGCTGATAACCGCCTTCTGAGAAGCAGGGAGTGTTAGCGGAACCCAGAAGCCGACGAACGATACAATGATCAAAAGCATTAGCCAACATGCTGAGTGACAAGTCTTTTTTTTATCTATGCACTTAACTGCACACTATAATTTTTTATTTCTTTTAATCGCATAACATGAAAAAAAATTACACAGGAAATTAAAAAAGCAATCAAAAAAAAAAAAAAACATAAGTAAAAAATCATCATGTGCAGACAAACGTAAATAGGAAACATTTACCGAATCCCATTTCTCAGTTTTTGTAAAGTCATCGTCAAACAGATTAATAAAAGTGTTAAAGGTAAGCAAGTAAGACACTTGAAAAGGGGCAAAGGGAGAAATGAAGGGAAAAAGAGAGAAAAAAGAAACGGGGATAATCAAGCGTGTACCAGACTGTTGTGTGTCGCGTGACCGGCCAGCTGTAAGTGCGGACTAATAATTTTAGTATCCAGGAAGCGTCTACAGCGCGATTACCGTTTCTCGGGCAAGCCTACTGTATTTTAGGAATTCGTAATTGGATTGGCTTTTTATTAATCGAGGCCCAGTGTTTTTACGAACTTTTTTTCTTTTTTTTTCAATTTTTTTTTCAGCATAACGATTTGTTTTTACATAGGGCGTGCTTAATTGATTAAACTTGATAGATTTAAGTTTAATCGTTGGAGCTTAAATAAAAATCCCAGTAAATCGGTAAGCTAAGACTACGAAAATGCCCGTTTAAAGCTCGTTCTTCCCTCAAACTAATTATAAAATAAAGAAAAAAAAACAGCGCAGGTGTATGTTATATACATAAAAAAAACCAGTCTCGCTCCAGCTCTCGTGCGTCGATCGAATGAAAAAGAACGCGCGTGTATGTGTGTGTCTCGGGGAAGAGGGTGGGCTTTATCGCAGGTGGGCAGGCCAGAGGCATAGAGATCTCCAAGCGCGCGATAATACACGCTAAGGGTAGAGCGAGGGGCTCTGTACAGCAGAGAGAGAGAGAGAAAGAAGGGGAAGAAGCAGAGTACTCGCAGGTGCACGGTTGGATCGATGAGCGTGCCCCTCTCTCTACTCCCCCCGTTGGCGGTAAACTCGGGCGCCAGGTACTACTCTGTGTATGCCCCAATGGCAAGGTAAAATGCCTCCTCGGCGGCGCCGTACACCCCCGCGCGATTGCCAGGGAGAGAGAACTAGTCAGTCGCCACAGCCGCGCTAGCGTAGTCGCTTGTTTACGCGCCGATCGCGAGTATAGACCGAGTAAGTCTCTCTCTCTCGCTCGCTCTCTTGGTGCTTCTTCGATCGAGCTCCCAAGCTTTATGGCCAGCCTGCTGTAGAAAGCTTCAATTCCGGATTGGTTTTTTTCTTCTTTTTTTTTTTCTTGTTTGTTTTTCAAGGATTGGAAGACTAGTCGCCGGCGAGACTTTGATTACTTTTGGTGGAAGGTATGGTTTGTGCTTTTTTTAATGCTGTATGGGATATGTTTGGGAGTTGAGATGATGGAATGAATGTCTTGAGCGTTTCTGGTAGCATGCTTTAGTTGCAGCAACGTTGCGTGGCGGCATAAATCAGGAACTAGAAAATACTTTGGCTACGTTGGAGTTCGAAATTGGAAAATTATTGATTTGAAAAAAAAGCTGCTTTCATGTTGTGTCCACCGTCGAACTCGTTAATTAACGATGACAAGGAAGTGTGTTATATAACAGTCTATAGACGGCGAAAAGTTTTATGCGGTTCATTAATGGCAATAATCCAACTTCTTTAAATAAAAAAGTATTAAATTTTGCATTTATTATAATAGGCTCGTAGAATAACCATATCATATAATTGTAAGCATTTAATTGTAGCATATATATCGATAAAAGTTTTATAAATCTTATACATAAATATTTAATTTATTCGTAATCGTACACTCGTAATTTTTTAATGAAATTCTCATTCTTATGCACGCTTGTTATTTACTTATTGATAACTTCTGCGCCGTCCTTTTTCTTCTGCTCTGGCAATGAACTAGAAACGCACATCAATGACATCTCTCTTTATAATCTATTGCGGTACGTCGAAATTATACGTTTCAAGCGCGGCTATAAAGGGAAATGTTTGCTGTTTTTTTTTCTTATCGATTTTAATTGTTTCAAATAATCTGACAAGCTGCTATCCAACAACGTTTACCAGTTTATTTCTCCGACTTTTTAAAACGACATTCGTGAAACGTAATGCAAAAGATTCAAATTTGTTTTTCTCTCCATATACCAACTAATTCTGCTCCACCCAAGCACTTCTTTTTTTCGTGCAATTATGGAAGGTTCCGATTTTCAATAATCCGTTAAAATCGAGATGCCAATTCGATTATGATGTTTGCAGCAAAGGTTACCCCTCTCGTTACATTTACCTCGACCTCGTTACTTTACCATTTCCGCGCTTCTGTACAGTAATAATTTAGCGACAGCAAATGATAAGCAAATATTTCGTTTTCGCGCTCGGACAATAATACTGGTCGATCCATACCACGTACGGGACGATCTAAATTAAGTAGTAACGGACAAATTTAGGTCAGACACGACGTGTGTGTCTACGTATACTTTCGGGGGCTAGTCATGACAACCCCTTCTTCCCCCTTAACCCTCGCGAACTTCATTCAATCCAGCAGCTCAGTGTGTATAATAGTCAAAACGTTGGTCCAACCGCATAAAATTCGAAACATTATTCTTTATAGGCTGCATTCGCTGAAAAAAAACCTAGGCGCGCGCATAGAAATTCAACGCAAAATCGTCAACGCAAATTCTCCAACAATCGTCCGCTTACTTTCTCCTTACAACTCAGCGTAAACAAACGATTCTCCCTCGGAAAACGTCGAAAAAGCTAACCTCCAAAACGGCCAAATCTCAAAAAATTCAACGGCGTGTCGAGTGCAATAACTGCATCGTCTGACCCCCAGGCGCTGCGTGCGGCCCTATAGGCACGGAAAAAAGCTCCCAAGCTGCTGGAGCCGCTGAAGTTCGAATTGCCGATCGATCGAGGATGTAGCTTGCTGCGTCGGGGAGCCTTGGTGAGCGGCTCGTCACCTGAAACGCCTCGCGCCCCGGGAAATATGAGGTGGCCAAGAGCGCCGGCCGATCTACTGACCGACAAGACCTTCTTCGTCATCCACGCTGATCTGCAGAGCCTCTCAGGTGAGCTTTACCGCCTTCCGATTAGCTCCTGATTAGGCTTTGCGCTTAGGACACGTCGTTTATGTTTGTTTACGCGACTTGATTATTAAAGCACTAGCTGATATAAGACTGATTATACTGTTTACCGTTGGATGTGCATTGACTATATGGCTGAGATAGGGTTGGATTATTTATTAACAGAGACTTTTTTTATTTATTTATTTATTTTTAATGACAAGCGTGTATTTTCGAGTAGGAAAGTATTGAGAAAATGTAGCTTTTTCTTTTTTTAAAAAAAGAAGGATTAATTAAATCGACGTATCGATTGACGAACTTGAACTTGCTTAATTTTAAAAAGGATATAATGATACATCTTGGAAAAAGCACGTGCGAGAGCCAAGCGCTGGTAACACCTAATGCATTCGTCATGAATATTGCATATACCCGTGTGTTCTAGTTGCAGCTATTTAGATGGCTCGTGAAGTACTCTATGTCCACGACATCAGCGTGATTGCTTTGCAAAATACAGCGAACTTTTTCTTTTTCTCATTGAAAAACAATCCGATAATTCATTTATCCTAGTATAAATTATTTTAAATCAATTTTAATTGACGATCAATATTTTTATTTAAACCAAAAAAATTCCTAAAAATAAAATTAGCTTAAAAAAAAATTAAATAAGTTACCGGCTGATCAGCCCAACTAAAAAAAAAACATCCCATCTTTCCAAACTCCACCACCATCGCAGAGAAAAAATCGATCGACGAAGAGCTAGTCGGCCAGAGCTTCGCGGCCGGCTTGAACGAGTGCGCGGACCCGGTGGATGCCTGGCCGCCGATAATGCGGAAGAAGCGAGCGCGACAGAGGCCGTGCGAGGCTGCCGATCAGCGCGAGGAGCCGCGGCCAGCCACGGCCGTACTGGATCAGCCGCTGGTGCTCGATCCCCAGTTCATCGACAAGCTCGACATGTCGCTCATCAGCAAAGTAGGAAAAAGACACTTATGCATGTTTTTATCAATCGACCCGGCTTACGCGATTCGTTCGATCCAAAAAATAAAAAATTTTTATAAATAAAGTATAAAAATCGGTTAATTGACGTTTGATAAAAGAGAGGAAAAAAAAAGTCGAAGCGCGTAGGCCGGGATCGCGACACAGCGATTCGCTAAAAAAAGAAGGCACGATACTATAGTCTCCCGTCCTCCCCGCGGTGGCCCCCTTCCACCTCCTCGCTCCCGGTGCAACGGAGGTGGAGCAAAGGGGGGGATATACGACGTCGCTCGCACACTTGCATTGTCCGAAAGCAGGAGTCGCTGAGCTCGTCGCTGGTTCGCGTGAGCCTCGACAAGCCTAGCGTCCGGCACATCGATAATCCCAGGGGGCGGATAGAGGAGGTCGTCGCGCGGCCCGGCAGCGACTGCTGCCTTGACGGACAGTCGGCCAAGCCGAGGACGAAAATCCTATCGCCGACGCTGCGGCTCGCCGGCAGACGCAAGCCGACAACCGAGCTGACCAGCTCACCGCCACCGGTTACCAGTGCCAGGAGAGTTGAGAGCAACGACGCACAGCTCAGTCCGCGGGCTAGGAGGACAGACGACAATAACAATAAAAATAAGGTGAACTTTTTTATTTGTTTTATTTTCGTGGCGGGATCGGTATATTGTATTTTGCGGCTTTTAAGTTATTTCAATGCCGAGCGCTCGGATCGATTGGATTTGAATGTTGTTTGAATTTCAAATGAGCGGCGACGTTGATTTTTCGCGATTTTACTTTATTTGGGAGATAATGAATCGTACGGACTATGTAGACGTAGCAATTATGCCAAATTACTGCGTATTATATATCTCCAAAAATAATTTTATAGACAACAATAAATTTCAAACGCCACATAAAATTAATAGCATCGATCATTAAACCAGCAGCTCCAACAACAGCAGCAGCAGCAGCCGCCGCAGCTGTCGCCGTTGCGCCTAAAGACCTACCAGTCGACGCCGGGCAACAACAGCTTCATCGCCCAGCGCATAAGGAAGCTGAACCCCGAGCTTTCGGCGCCCGAGGCCTGCCTATCCTGCGTGCGGACCAGCCAGCCGGAGCGTCTTCACAGTCATCCGCGCAGCCCCTCCTCTCTATCCCCAGCTAAGGAAGCTCCCCCAACGCTCGTGCCCTGCAGGTCCAGCGTGTCGATCATACCCGTGAGAATGAGCGGCAAGACCGTACGGAAACCCGGGACCAAGCCCGAGCTTCAGCTCTACGCTGGGAAAAAAGGTACGGAGAGGAAGAGCGGACCCCAGTCCCCCGCAACTACGACCCCGAGGTCCGATACCAATTCTGGATCTATGGCGTCTCGTGAGTAACTTTTTTATTTTTTAATTGATGTTGTATTTGAGGGTTTGAAAATTGAAATGTTATTGTGTGCGGCCTTGCGACTCGTCGGCCATGTATGTTTCAAGTTCTTTTGTGCGTTGTGTATAGTATCTATGCGCAATGCCGGTTGTTCCGTTAATTATTAATAACTGAACTTTTTTCTACAATTTTATCTTTTGTTTACTTTCAAAGTCAAGTTTTCCGTAACGTTTAGAAGGGAATCGATTTTTTTTAAAACTTATATTGTTCAATCGATATGCAAATATTTCAGCGAAAAGTTATAAAAATTTCAATGTCACAGTCGCTGATCGATTCGACTGAGTATATACATAAGATCGTCATCGAAAGTTTGAATAATAAATTGTCCTCGCAGACATTTGAATATTTCAAAGGTACCGAGCCGTGCTAAAATAGAAGCTTTGGATATCTGTAGAATAAATTTTTAAAAAAATAACAATTCGCGATGGATTTGTTTCAACCGAACAGCCAAAACGCCTACAATCGACTCTAATAAACTAGGCGACGAGGATGTAAAAAGGGAGAAAAAGGGAAGCGCGATAACCTCTCCAAAATCGGCCGAAGAGAAGTCCATGGCTGGGGCTATGAAGAGGCGGCCGAGGTCGGTGACCTGTTACATATGCGGACGCGAATTCGGCACCATGAGCTTTCCCATACACGAGCCCAAGTGTTTGGAGGTGATCGCATTATTCTCCTGCGTATATGAAAAAACAATCGAATTATTTGAAAATAAAAAAAAACTATTCGATCTCTCGCAGAAATGGCATCGCGAAAACAAGGCGCTGCCAGTTGCTCAGCGACGCAATGAGCCTCAACGACCCAACGTACCCTTAGACTCCGAGGAGTGGAACAACGTCGCTTGGGAGCAGAGCCAGGTAATCCGCTCTTCGTTCTCTTTCTTGTAAAAAAAAGTTTTTTTTTCTCCCTTATCTCGCGATTAATCGACAATCCGCCGCGGTATAATTTTAGAGCTAAAAAGTCCAGATTAAGATAATCGAACGAAAATAAAGCGTTTTAAACGGCCCCTCTCCCCCCTCCTTGTCTATTTCAGGCGCTGCTGGTGCCGTGCTCCAAGTGTAAAAGAACTTTCTTGCCCGATCGATTGCCCATACACGAAAGAAATTGCCGAAATTCAAGCAAGGTATTTCACAGGACCGTATAAATAGAGCTTTTTTGGCACGCTCTCTTTATCTTACTCGAAATCCGCCCTTCCCTCACCATCACCAGTCTTCCACGAGGAATTTGCATTACTGCCGCCTTGCACTAAAAGTTCATTGCAGTAATTATTGTTGTTGCGGTCGTTGATGTCACGATCCTGTTGTTTCCTGCAAAACTTTGATTTTTCAGCGTCGGTTTCGAAGATACTCGTCGATATATGTACACCGTTTTGTTTCCAGCGTATACGCACAAGCACTTGCCGAAGAGACACTGTCCTTTCTGCCTTTACGTTGTTTTCTATACTGTTTTCTTTCTTTTCTTTTTCAGTGACATCTCGTGCTTTTTTTTCTTTTTTTAGTGATAAACAAGAGTCATGTCTTTTTTTTTTTGTTTTAATAGAACAGAAAAATTAACGTTATGGTATTATATATTTTATGTAACACGACATTTGCGATAGACGAATAAAACAAAAAACAAAACAAAATTCTTTCGTTGATTCGATCGAGCTTTAAACGTAATCTTTGTGTGTACTTAAAACAAATTTCTTCTTTTATTCACTTGCATTTATCGATCGTAAACTGTAAGATAATTAAACTAAATTTCATAAGTCAGCACTCAGCGTGTACATGTGTGTTATATCTATAATAATCATGAAGGTTCTAGACATTGGCAATGAAAAAAAGAAAGAAAGTGAATTGCACACTGGGACCTTGAATAATGATTCGTCTTGAACGTGAGATATTGGACGGCTGCAACGCGTACCTTTGCTATAGTCATAAACGATCGTGCTGGAAACGGATTAGTCATAATTAGAATACATTTTAAATTGGTTCTCTAAGCTCTTGGGTTTATGATGCCGAATGCATTCAAGGTTTTTAATTGTATATTAGAGTAATGTGGGTTACGCGTATATTCGTGCGACTTTAAAGTTACATCAAGTATTCATAATCTACAAATAAAACAGTTAAACTGTTTGATCGATTGTTTTACAGGTGTAAGCTTGTTTTTTTTCATTTGAATTTTTGTAGTAATTGTAGTCTTTCGGTTTTTATCAATTATTCACCTATAAAAAGAAGATCTCGATAACTCTGTGTGTTTTCACGATATTGCAAGTACGTTATCGGAAAGCTTTTAATATTCTTAGACATTGTAAAGTTTATTATTTTTTTGTTTTTATTGTCTAGTAAACCTCAAATTAATCACTCGATAACACCATCATAATCTTGAATTTTTCTTCTTCCACGATTCAAGGCACGCATCTCGCTAAAATCATTGCTATTCAAGCACGCGAAAAAAAGCCGATAGTCAACGAGATTATCGAATCGTTAAAAAAATGACTTGGACAAATTATCGCTTTGCATGCGCAGCAGTAAAGGATTTTCGTGTGAAACGAACAAAAAGGACGGCCCCCCGGCTTGTTCAAGGTCAACGTCACTACCAGCAACAACAGTTATACCAACAGCAACAACAGCAATAGCAACGTTAACGCACGAGTTGTCCGTAAGAGCGACACGGCAAGATCGGCTTTATATAGTGTCCGAGTCATCGACATCGTCGGAAAACTCGCAAAGAAGAAAGCGTCAACCACCAGCAGCGCAAGCGTAGGACGAAATGGTTGATAAAACATCGAGATTGCAATGGGACAAGATATCGGATTACTCGGGCGTTCGTTTTTTTTTTCACTGAAAAGTCACTTGTCACCTATCACCAAGTGTTCGTATTGTATTTACCGTCCGATTAAGCGTCATGATTTATTTTTTTTTGTTTTTCAAGTAATCACGTGAATTGTTTGATTTGTCACTGGTTGTAACCGAGATTTTGACATTTTTAAAATTTGCTCAAACGAATATGAGGCACGATTGACTTGCTCGTATAACGATGCGAGGAATTTACATGACTAAAATGCGATTATTTTTACGTATGAGTGTTTTTGCAGAATTTGAGCACTGATCTTTTAATATTTCGTGTTGTTACGATCAATTACGTTAAAATTCGAAATTGTGAATCTGATGTGCTGAAGATTGATTTTCAAAATTTGAATATTGTGGTGTTTGAATCAAAATTTTCTGTGGTAACAATTTAATTTTACAAACCGTTCCGGCAGAAAGCCGTGGTGGCGAACAAAATTAACTGTACTCGAGAAAACGTTGTAAATATTGTATGTTGAATTAACTGAATTTCCATGTGATGTATCTATATATTTCTACTCTTACAAATAAATTAGTGCAACTTCAAATACATAATATGCCTTCGATTATTCCATTATCCATTGAACAACAATCGATTGCGGAGAGAAAATACTTTATAATCAATTTACGTTTATCGCAAGATAACCCAAGTTACCTAATGAGCCGACGATGAAAGCGTTATACATACGTATTTCACTGTCGATATTTTATAACTTTTGCAAACCGTCAATCTCGAATGCTTATCGCTCGTAAAGACCGAGCAATGCAGCGAAGCATACAATTCCCTTTGAAAAGTTCCTGAGATACCGTAGGAAAAAAGGGAAAACATTGCGACATTTTTTATCGATCGTTAAAAAAAAAAAGAAAAAAAAGTTCGCGCATATCTCCGTTATGAGTCCCCACGCAAGTTTGAGATTCGATCACCCTCGAGTTTTTCCTGCAACGAGCATTACAATCACGCGCGCGAGGCGTTAAAGAAAAGACCGCGGTCCGGGTAGTCGTGACGCTAATCCATCCAACAACAGTGTACAGAGTTCAATGAACTGTCCGCACGACAGTTGTACTTCTGTTGACCTGGAACTTATGAACAACAAGAAAAGGGCGATGTAATGCTTGAAAATTTAAAAATCGATATTTAAAATTCATAAACATTTTCATCAATATCATTAACTGTAGTGCTAAAGCTTGTTAATTTAACACTGAAAAAATTTGGGATTTCCGAAAGAACAATGGACCAAATGGGTTACACTATCTTGTTTACGAAATTTAATCTTATGATAACGTTTATTTCAAATAATTTAATAAAAAAAATACTTTACGAGACGTTTATTATAAATAATGTATAAAGCCATTTTAGGCCATCTCACGTGGAAGCGAATCTAGTCGCTAAAACGTGCCAATCATAGATAGCCAGAAAATAGAAGCAGCCGATAAAATTTTTAAAAACTTTGTATTTTAATTACTTAAAAAAAAATTGTTCTTCAAAAGCTAAAGTTTTTATCAATTTTTCAATTCTGCACGCTATGTTTTGCCTTATTATACAATTATTATTCTCCATAACGCCTTGATAAGTAACAAATACTTTGTGCGCAATTAATGTTGTCTCCAATTCGAATATTTTCGAAGCTGATACCAATCTTATAATTAGTCCTTTACAGCCGCGCGTGTCAAAATATAATTGTTACTTTGAAGCTTGTTATCTATCTTTTTTTTTGTGTGTGAAAACTTGTATAAATAGTGAATGTATTTTTACGAAAATTCAGTTCTCGTATTCCCGCAAGGCATATAGGAATTTAACCAAGTGATCACGCCATGTCGAAGTTCATATTTTTCGTCGTCCTCTGTGCGCTAATGGTTCGTCCAACTCTACTTAGTAAGATTATTTATTCACGGTTTTTACAGCTCGTAATTTTATAAATTTGTATTCATTTGTCAAAACTACAATTTTTAGACATATCAGCTAGTAAACAGTCAAACAGATTTCGAAATAGTTCGGGACCTTCAAGAGAACCTTAACCAATCTGTTAAAAATATCGAGAAGACACTGATGGTTAGTCAATATTGATGTGTAATATTTTATTACTTTTTAATTTTACAATAAAATAATTTTGCTGCACTGCAGGGAGCCGAGCAAACCAACTCGGCAGGAGAAGCAGTTTCTATACTTACTAAAGGGTTTTCAGTAGAGCTTGAATTACTCCGTGAGTTTATGGATGAAATCGCGAGAGCTTTGGAAGACGCAGTGAGTGAGATTCAATACGCTTATTATACATTTTTACTTTTCTTTTCCTTTTTCATGTTGTAATAAAAAATGTTATGTATTTCAGCTGGAGCAGGCTTAGTAATTGATCCTGCTAATCAACCAGTTAATAAATGTTGGACCACATATTATTATTTGCACATGTACACAAATATCATGTGAAATAAAATATTCTAACAATTAATAATCAATTTCTTCATTAACATTCATGTCCCTTATAAAAAAAAAGTCCAACTATTCTATCAAGAATTTTATAAAGCTATTTCTCCGATTAGAGACTACAGTAAAAGACTTGAGATTCAAAGTGCGAGGGGAATAAGCCAGAGCGGAGGAGAACTGGAGAGGCCGCTCGGACCCAGTCTGGCATCTCTGGTCTGAATAGGTCTAAAACGTTATTAGGAGCGCAGGAGAGAGCTGAAGGTGTGGCGCTGTTAGCCGCACTCCCAATACGGCGGTCAGAACAAGTTCCGGGGAGAGCGGTTAACCACCTCGGTTAACCTGCTCTCCTGGTCCATTGAGCGAGAAAAATGGAATTTCAAAAGCTAAATGGACAGAATCGTGCACAAAATACGAAGGCAAAGGGGGCAGTTTATAACCTCCTCGCAGTTCGTGCACTCCTAATAATGCGCACGAAGAAAACAGAATTTCGAAAGTCAAACGGGCAGAATTTGTGCACAAATTTACTGCACGAAGGTTTGGGGATGCTCTACAGCTTGGGATATATGCCGTGCACTCTGGAACTTTTTACTTTTTGCGATTGTTTCTAAAGTAATAATCCAAATGTTTTACAACAAATTCCTCCTGATTCCTCCGAATTTCCTCCATCTCGAGGTATTATTAGTTTTTTGATTAATAAAAAGGTTTGTTTGTTATAAATTAAGAAAAATTAAAAACTTGAATTTGGTAAACTAATGTACTGATCAATAAAGTAATGAGACCTTTGGATGGAGGAAATTTGGAGGAATTTATTGATTTGGATGGGTTTGATTTATTACCTTAAAGATAATTGTAAAATAAAATATGGTTTTTTGTGGGCTGGAAGAGAGACCGGGGCTCTTCCAGCCTGCACGAAAAAAAGGATCTTTTTGCAATTGTTTCTAAAGTAATAAACCAATCACTTTCAAACAAATTCCTCCTGATTCCTCCAAATTTCCTCCATCTAGAGGTATTATTACTTTATTGATTAGAACATTTGTGTATTAATAAATTGAGATAAACAAAAAAAATGCGGTCTTTACTTTTTTTTTCAATTTTCACAAAAAAACTGTTATATTAATTAAAAAACTATTAACATCTCCAGATGGAGGAAATTTGGAGGATTTTTTTTTAAAGTAATTGGTTTGTTACTTTAGAAACCATTGCAAAAAGAAAAGTTTTTCGTGGAAGAGCTTCGGTACGGAAGAGAGTATGTTGGTATGGTTATCACGCGAGAGCATACAGGGAGCAGAATAGCTCTTTGGGCGACGTACGCTTCTGATAATCCAAGAGAAGAAAACGGAATTTTGGAGACGGAATCGGCACAAGGAACAGAAGCCGCTATAATGTAAAGGAGGTTTCCTCCACGCGTATGTAGCGTTGCCTGCTTATGCGACACGCATCGGCTCACCCTATCGTTGTTATGCGCTCCCGGCAGCTTTGGAAGAAGAAAGTTGAATTTTCGAAGTAGATTCGTTCGAAACGGCCGGATAATCAGGAGATGTTATGAATGCTTGCAAGAGGTATTTTAGCTCTTGAGAATCCAAGCTTTCTCTCTTATCTACGGCTTATTGTGTTCTCTGCAGTTTCTTCGTGCGATTGTTAATAATATCATTGTTGTACATTTTTGAGAAATTTTCAATTTTGATTAAACGAAATTTGAATATTTAAATTGGTAACATGAACTACACGAATAATTGTTAATTTTTCCGTTTCAAAAAATTACCAAAAGTTATGAAATTTCGCTGTTTTATTTCAATGTAATGCCTTTCTTTCCAACAATATTGCAAAACTCGTGTAAGAAAAGCAACAGACTAAACAAAAAATCCTTATAAATGATTTTCATTTGATTTCGTCGTTTAAATTAAAATTGAAAAGCTCAATTGTTTTTCTTTTCTATATACTGAATACATGATTGACTACCATATCAATAAGACGAATATCTCGAGAGCAGAATCTCATCTCGAGATTAGACGTTTTAGCGGTTATACAGCTAAAATCTCATACTCGACAACCGCGCAGCATCTTCCTGTACTTATTTTCGTCGGCCTCATCATCGAGAGTCAGTGCGGCCCGCGTGCGGGGGGCGCACAAACATACATCTTTATCCGTCGCGCATTGGAGCAGTTTTGCCGTTGCCGCTGCCTACCGAGCCGACGCGGAGGCAAAGACGCACGCGGTCGCTGCACAGCAGCGCTCCCACGCTCACTCTCTCTCTCTCTATCTTTATCCCTCTCCTTAGCTATCTCTCCTTCTTTCTCTCTCGCTCTCATTCGGCTTTGGTGTTCCCCCGTGGCCCTGCGCCCCTCCAGTTCGGCGCTGCGTCCGGAGCGCCGCCACCGCCGCAGAGGGGCACATCGAGGGAGCCGAGCCGTGGAGTCCCCGACTCCGACTCGCTCTTTCCGCGGGAGTCCGCCATTGTTGGCGCACGTTTACTCTCGACAGGGCCCGCCGCAATCGGACAACATCCAAGATGGTACGTAGCGAGGCCGCCTGGGCCTGGGAGAGCCCTCGGCCCAGGAGCCCGGCCCAGCCGACTAGCCGGATATTTACGGCCGCGGGGCCTCGGGCGACCCGGGAGAGTGCGAAAACCGCCGGATTGCTCCGGATTGCGCAACCCCCGGGGCCGCGGCTACGGCGAGCAGCTGCTACGCCCGCTCGGCCCCGAGCGCTCGCCTCCGGCCACGTGGACACGTCTCGCCTCGGTGCTGTCCCCCTTGTCCTCGGGCGGGGCTCTCCCCTCGCCCCCCCGTCCCTGGGCAGGTTAGCCGAGGCTTTCGTTCCGCCACGGCTGGGCTGGCGAGAGCAGCCCGGGGCCTCCGGACGCTCCGGGCTGCTCTGCTGATGCTCTCCGCCCGAGGCTCTTCTCCTCCTGTAGAAAATGTGGAGCTGGCCCTTGACCACCAACTACCCTGTGCTCGCAGGTGAACTTCACGGTAGACGAGATCCGTGCCATGATGGACAAGAAGAAGAACATCCGGAACATGTCCGTCATCGCGCACGTCGATCACGGAAAGTCGACGCTGACCGACTCCCTGGTCTCCAAGGCCGGTATCATCGCCGGAGCCAAAGCCGGAGAGACTCGTTTCACTGACACCCGCAAGGACGAGCAGGAACGCTGCATCACCATCAAGTCCACGTATGTTGTCTACGTTTACATCGATATTCGTCTTGCGCGAACTTTGTTTTCGAAAAATACTAAGCATATGATCTTTTACAGGGCCATCTCTATGTTCTTCGAACTTGACCAGAAGGATCTGGTCTTCATTACCAACCCTGACCAGCGTGACAAGGATGAGAAAGGTTTCTTGATCAATCTTATCGATTCCCCTGGGCACGTTGACTTCTCCAGCGAAGTCACAGCTGCTCTGCGTGTTACTGATGGAGCTCTTGTTGTTGTTGATTGTGTTTCTGGTAAGTTTGCATATTTCAGGATTGACTTTTATACTCTCTTTTTTTTTATTTCTAATTTTCGTTTTTATTAATTTTTGCATTGAAAATTAAAATAGTTTGATTAACATTTATTTTGCAATACTTAATGAATCATCAAAGTTGATAACATTTTAATCTGATTACGCTATCTTGTTTTGCTAGGTGTTTGTGTACAAACTGAAACTGTATTACGTCAAGCCATTGCTGAACGTATTAAGCCTGTTTTGTTCATGAACAAAATGGACCGTGCTCTGTTGGAACTTCAACTGGATAGTGAAGATCTCTACCAAACTTTCCAGCGTATTGTTGAAAACGTTAACGTTATTATCGCTACATACTCTGATGATGACGGTCCTATGGGTGAAGTCAGAGTAAGTAATTACAATTTTTAATAAATCGTTTTTATTTTGCACATTTTTAAATTCACATGATGATTGTTCTATCACAGACCTGTTCTGAAAATTTTTGACAGACGCGAAGAACGGCCAACTGAAGTTTAATAACAATTAAAATTTATTAAAAAATTATTTGACATATCTTACTAATTATATTTCTTTTCTCTAGGTTGACCCAAGCAAAGGTTCAGTTGGTTTTGGATCGGGTCTTCACGGATGGGCCTTCACTCTCAAACAATTCTCAGAAATGTACGCTGAGAAGTTTGGAATTGACACAGTTAAGCTGATGAACAGATTATGGGGTGAGTCTTTCTTCAACCCCAAGACGAAGAAGTGGAGCAAGCAAAAAGAGGCCGACAATAAGCGTTCCTTCTGCATGTACGTGCTGGATCCCATTTACAAGGTAATATTTTAAGTTTTTTTTAAGAAAAACATCCTTCTGGCACAATCGCGTCGCTCTGTAGTGCGGAAAAGGTTTTCTTTTTTTTAAAGTTAATCGATTTCGAACATTGATAGTGCGACAGTGCTTTAACAGAAGGAGATTAATCTGGCGCTTACGTTTAAACGCTGTCACTGGACCTCTATCCTTATGTCCGGTAGTGACAAGCTACGACGTAGAAGCTACATTAAATTATTAGTAAAAAAAATTAGTGTACTCATAACTATTATATCAACATACTCAATAATCATGTTTTTTTTTTAGGTTTTCGATTGCATTATGAACTACAAGAAAGACGAATGTGAAGGTCTTTTGAAGAAATTGGGCATTGTTCTGAAACCTGAAGATAAAGACAAGGATGGAAAGGCTCTTCTCAAGGTAAAAAATTCATTTACAATTAATAGTTTAAATGAAATCGACTTTAATATCATATGATGATTGTTCTAAAATATTTCTGACACCTCATCTGAATAATAGTGACTGCAAATCGCGAACATATTCTGAAACTTTCAAGTTATTCAATTATTTTGTTAAAAATGAATTTACATATTAACCGATTGTATCGTTTTTAGGTTGTTATGCGAACTTGGTTACCCGCTGGTGAAGCTTTACTTCAGATGATAGCCATTCATCTTCCATCCCCAGTTGTTGCTCAGAAATACAGAGCAGAGATGTTGTACGAAGGTCCTCAAGACGATGAGGCTTCTGTTGGTATTAAGGTAATTATTTCTTCAATTTATCTTTAAAAAAAAATAAAATAAATTTGATTTTTTGCAATTGTATGATGATTGTTCTTCACAGACCTGTTCTGAAAATATTTGACAGACGAAAAGAACGGCCAACTGATAATTTATTAATTTATTAAGAATATTATTAATTCAAAATTGACAAATATTTTAAAATATATTTTTAATTATTTCAGAACTGCGACCCTAACGGACCCCTTATGATGTACATTTCCAAAATGGTACCGACATCTGACAAAGGTCGTTTCTACGCCTTCGGTCGTGTGTTCTCCGGTAAGGTGAGCACTGGTATGAAGGCCCGCATCATGGGACCCAACTTTACACCTGGCAAAAAGGAAGATTTATATGAGAAAGCCATCCAGCGCACAATTCTTATGATGGGTCGTTACGTCGAGGCTATCGAAGACGTACCCTGTGGTAAATATTCCGATTTATATTTTACTATCACATTCTATTTAATTATTGTGATGATAAACACAGACCTGTACAGAAAATACATGTTTGGAAAACTTTTTTAACTGAATTTAACGTTATAAAATTTTAAATATTCAATGTCCATTCAATAGAAACTAAAAATTATTATTTTTATTTTAGGTAACATTTGCGGTCTTGTCGGCGTTGACCAGTTCTTGGTTAAGACTGGAACCATCACAACGTTTAAGGATGCTCACAACATGAAAGTCATGAAGTTCTCTGTCTCTCCTGTCGTGCGTGTCGCCGTCGAGCCCAAAAACCCTGCTGATTTGCCAAAATTGGTAGAAGGTAATTATGTGGACATACCTCCTATTATTTTAATTGACAAAAATTTAAATGATGAGAATATTTTGAGCACTGGGTGATGATTTTACGTGATTACCGTTGACAACCTGATGAATTTTAAAAATATCTTTTTACATAAAAACTTACGTTCGATGAAAAAACTATATTAAAAAATAAATTAATTTCAGGTCTGAAACGTCTGGCCAAATCCGATCCTATGGTGCAGTGTATCATCGAAGAATCTGGCGAGCACATCATTGCTGGTGCCGGAGAGTTGCATCTTGAGATCTGTCTGAAGGATCTTGAAGATGATCACGCGTGCATTCCTATCAAGAAGTCCGACCCCGTAGTGTCGTACCGAGAAACCGTATCGGAAGAATCGAATCAAATGTGTTTGTCCAAGTCGCCCAACAAGCATAATCGTTTGTTCATGAAAGCACAACCTATGCCTGACGGTCTCGCCGAAGACATCGACAAAGTAAGATTTTACTTAATATTACATATTTTTTAATTTTCCTTTCAATTTAGAAATTAAAACTAATGTTAAAATATGATGAAAATTTAAAAATATTTCTGACACCTCTTCTGAATAACATTGATAGAGGCAATAAGTAATTCTGAAGTTCCTTTGTTCATTCTCTAGTTGATATATACAGTTGCCGATTCGCTTTTCCTCTGTTACTTAACAAGTGACTTTGTATTATTCTAGGGTGACGTCAACCCAAGAGATGACTTCAAGGTGCGCGGTCGCTATCTGAGCGACAAATACGATTACGACGCATCTGAAGCTAGGAAAATCTGGTGCTTCGGTCCCGACGGCACTGGACCCAACATTCTCATCGATTGCACCAAGGGAGTGCAATACCTTAATGAAATCAAGGACTCTGTGGTCGCTGGTTTCCAGTGGGCCTCCAAGGAGGGTGTCCTCTCCGAGGAGAATCTCCGAGGTGTCCGCTTCAACATTTACGACGTCACGCTACACGCTGACGCTATCCACAGAGGTGGTGGACAAATCATCCCCACAACGAGACGTTGCTTGTATGCTTGTCTTCTCACTGCCGCCCCGAGACTCATGGAGCCCGTTTACCTTTGCGAAATTCAGGTTAGCATCATAATTGGAATAAAAAATATTTGAACATTAATAAAAACAAAGTTTTTAAAAAATCGGTACATTTCTTTTTCAGTGTCCCGAAGTTGCCGTCGGTGGTATCTACGGTGTGCTGAATCGCAGACGTGGACACGTCTTTGAAGAACAACAGGTGGCTGGTACTCCTATGTTCGTCGTCAAGGCGTATCTTCCCGTCAACGAGTCCTTCGGCTTCACAGCTGATCTTCGATCTAACACTGGTGGTCAAGCCTTCCCACAGTGCGTCTTCGACCACTGGCAAATCCTTCCCGGTGATCCTCTTGACCAAGGAACCCGGCCATACCAAGTCGTTCAGGTAATTATTCCTTCTTTGACACATTCGTATATGCTTTCTCATTCACACCACGATCATAACTGATGGCAATGATTCTAAACGGGCTTGCTATTTTTAAATTCGTGGTAAAGTAAAGTTGTTTTTTAAGTTTCGGTTCTCCAGAAATACGCTGGTTTGCCAGAATAGGGAAACATACATTTTCACTTATATGCATAAATCCATTTTAATATTTTTTATTATTATACATAACTAATTTTATCATATTATTTTTGCAGGACACACGTAAAAGAAAGGGACTGAAAGAGGGCCTGCCAGATTTGGCTTCATATCTCGATAAATTGTAACCACCATCCCAATGATGATGAATATATTTGTCCATATGGTTTATATTTATAACTTTTTTATTTTCCATCATTTTTAGCTCTGTATGTCAAATTTTTTTCTAAAACAAAAGCCACTTCTGCTTTTATTGTGGTTCTTACCTAAATAAACGTATAAAACAGTATTCTCCGAGCTGCAGGAATATGATTTTCTTTATTTCTTTATCTTTGCTCTTTGTTCAATTAATTGAACAATGTTAAAAATGTTTATTTTTTCACGATAATGTGCAATTTTAACGTCATTTGAGAATTGATGCAATACCTTTTTTAGCCTTTTTAATCCAATTGTATAATAAATTAGTTATTTTAATATAATTATTTAAATAAAAAGTTGTAATTACTGTAAAGCGTTATCTTAAAAAGAAAATTAACCTCGCAACATCGTGATAAATTAAACGTTTTTAATGCATATTATTTGTGTAAGTATACAGCAACTAATTCGAGTAGAGGTGAAGGGGTAAAAAAAATCATACTCTCAGAGCCTTTATTTTGCGGATAAAAATATATCGAAATAGTTTATCTTGAGTATCTCTAAATGTAAAAAATGATAAAATTGATTAATTTTTATTCTTAGAATATGGCTCTAGCTCGATGAATATTAATACATTTATTTAATTGTAAATTATTCAGTGGGTGGAAATGTTATTCCCCTTCATTTTTTACTGTTTACTTTGTTATGTTGCCCCGTTACGTTTTTCCTAAATGACTGAATAAAGAAGAGGATTTAGTACTAGTACTGAAAAATTATTTTTAAACTCATATTATTTTAATCTTATTTATTAATTTTGTCGAATTTAAATCTACATAGAGCAATCAAAACTTACAAGTGTAAAGCACATTTTTTTATACACAAATTTTTATAATTCTTAATGGTAATAAACGTACATCTTTTTTTATTTTTACAATATACTTTAATAATAAGCTTACCTTAAATTTTTATAAACTTTAAAAATTTTTATATAAATTTTTTTTGTTTTTATAATATTTTGATATAATTTTTTATATCATTATCATTATATTTACAGTAACATAAGTAAATCTAATACAGGTATCGACAAACTTGTTTTCAGTTTGAATATAAATAAAAAAAATATGTAAACATTCGCAAGTTATATCTTAAATTATAAAATAAAAATTATGAACATTAGTCTAAAGAATTCATAAAAAATATTCCTTTCAAAGGTACAAGTATTAAAAAATGAACTATTAGTATCATCAATGACTAAATATGTAACTATATTGGATTAATTGTATTTTTATATATTCCTGCTAAAGACTGAGCAGCTAAAAATATAATATCTTTTCTAGAGACTCCTGTTAGAGCACTGTGCCATTCTGTATGGGAAACCTAAAAAAAATTAATTTTGTTTAAAGAAAGCTAGTTGTAAAGTTTTTGTTTAAAATATAAGAAGTAATAGCTTCATTTTTAACATTAAATGTACATTAGTTTTATTTTAACTATGAATTTTAGTCAAAATAGTTTAAAAAGAGTTTTGCAATTAAAACTTGGAAAAAGTAAAATAAATATTTACCTGTAAATTAGCACCCATTAAACTGCCAATAGTCACAGCTAAACCATCTGTAGTGTAATCTTCTGGTGTTGATTTTTTTGCTGTCTCAACTATTTGACTGGGTACAGGTGTCATTTGTGTGAATGTTTGAAGATTTATATTTTGCTTAACATCTTCCAAAATAATTACACCAAGATCATACCACTTGCCCTCACCAACTTCTAGTAAAAAGTTTTCTATCGCTACAACTGGAATGTCTGCTGGAATTTCTGTATTACTGCGTATAGCAGCTATTCTTTCTTGAGCTGCTTTGATTCCTGCTGCAAATCCTACTGGTTGAGCAGCTTTAAATGATGTTACAGCTCTACTACCACTAAAATTTAGTGAACAATAGCATTGCAAAATATTAGATCATGTTTTAAGTTTGAAAGTTACAAAATAAGTATATATACATACGTTACAGTTGCATTTCCAAAAACATTCTGAAAAGCTTCACGTATAGGAGCAACTTTTGAATCTTTTTCCGAAGCAACTATGATTTCAATGTCTCCCCCAGAATCTGAAATGTATAATTCTAAAAAGGCACGAACATACACTTGAGCTTTGAATAACATTATTTTTCATATAACAGTATTCTTGTACAATCTATTTGAGAACTAGATCAGTACAGCTAAAATAAAATCTGAGGTTATTTTCTTCAACTAACTGTACAGTCTTCATTTTTTGAGTCTAATTTACTTTTAGGTAATGTTGTAAGTTTGTACAAAATTAAACAATAGTTAACTAATTTGAATGCATCACTACTGGCTCTTTTTGCCTTTAGACAATTAACACTGACACTCAAGTCTTTGCCAAAGTTCAAATCAAATATAGGCAATGGTCATGTTCTAAAAATAGAACGTCACATGTGAACCAGTTTTTAAAGCTAAAATTAAACATAAGGTTCAACCATGCTTTTTCTTTTCTATTTAGATGTTGTATCTCATAAATGTTTTGAAAAATTTAAATATATTTAAAAAAAACTTTGCTAATAACAGTAATTGCCATTTTCCCAAACTTTATCAAACTTTTTCTTGTAATATCAATAAAAAAGATTCTATTTGTAAATATATTACTTTAGTATGAATATCAAGCTCAATGTTATCCAGTCTAAAAACTTGCTTTTCTTAGATCAAGATAGATACACATCTGGCCACAATATGCAAAATGTGCATCTTAAAAAAAAGTTCAGAATATACTCACAAATAAACTCACGCATTTGTGGATCAAGCGTTGTGATCATAGAGTTAACGCTGTTCTTTGCTTTCTCTGCCACTTTACTCAGTACGTTGCTGTTGGCTACTGTGTCCTTCACCCATGAGAACAAACTACCAGCCAAAGCTCCAGTGTCCACAGTAGGACTATCAGGTGCAATAAGCACCTGGGGACCCTTGTCAGGTGAGTCAGAAGCTTTTGGCTCGGTTGTCTGTACGCCAATAGGTAACTCGCTCGGCGGCTGAATGGGTTTGGCTCGTCCGGACTCCGGGCTGGTCTGTCCGGTGAGAACATTTTGCGCAGCTGTCACAGCAGCTGTGACGAAGGTGGGCAGTGCACTTGGAGGTGCAATGCTCGAGAGAAGATTACCAGTGGTTGGCGATGTTGCTGGCGAGGACGCTGCAGCTGCAGAAGTAGTCGGCTCTGAAACAACTTTGGACAAGGGTCAATACCTCTCGCTGAGGGAGAAGAGAGCAAAAAAATGCCAAATGCAGATTAGTTACCAGGTCGGGCAGCCTCGGCGAAGTCTTCGGGCTTCTTCTCGACGAACTCGAAGCTCGCCTCGCCGTTCGACTCGTCGGCCATGGTCTCGGCTGTAGCAGCCGTGCGATACGCTCGCGCAAGCCGTTTTCCTCCTGCGCTCGGCGTCGCAATACACAGGTTAACGGAGAAGGCGAAGGGCTAGACGACGCTTGACTTGCTCCGATCAATTCGGCCGCGAGGTCGTTGGACTCTCTCACGCCTTCTTTTCAACGGCGCAATTGCGCGCCTCTTGGATTCTGTACAACACTCCTCTCGTTCTGTTTCTCTTTCTCTTCCTCTCTCTCTCTCTCTCTCTCTTCCCCGCACACACACACGACGATGAAGGGGCTAGAAGTGGAGTTCAATGGCTTGATGACAAAAGGAAACAGAGCCCGTGTGCATAAGAGAACTGCTGCTGCTGCTACTGTGCGTTACTGCTAGACACTCCGCTACAGTTGTATAGCAAAAACAAAACAATACCAATAAGGCTAATTGTAATATACTTTCGTCTCTTTCTTTTATCTTTGCGCCTCGCTGTCTCCGTCTTGCTCGCTCTTATTTTCACGCGTATACACACGGTGTATAATACGATATGGCAACACGCTAAACACGCTCTTACCTTCTCTCTACACCTCGCGCACTCTCTCTCTCTCCCTCTCTCTCTCTCTCTCTCTCTCTCTCTCTCTATGCGGGTGCTCTGACTCGCGGAGCGGACAAGTTGTCAATGCCACGTGAGACATGACGTGTGCACCTAAACACATATGTTCGAATACGAATATTCAAAGAAAGACAAATTTTGCATTTTTTTCACGCTTTTTTTTAATTCTGTTTACACAAGTTTTACCGATAACGAAATGCCAGCTCTCTTTTGTTATTGTTCTGCGCTTGCTGCACGCATGCTTCTGCTCAGCGTGTTTGTTATGCAGACATTCAAAATTCGTTCAAGGGCAAACGTTCCAATCTTTAAAAACCCGAAGGCTTGGTTTATATTTAAATGTCCCCAGGATAACCGTGTAGTATTTTAAATTCATAACAAAATACGAGGCAAAAACAATCGAGGGCGTGAACAAGAGATGTGCATGTATACAAACCCGAGGAGTTGTTCAAAGCCCAGAGCAGAAAACGTCGCCTTATGCGAACGTGCCTTTAGAGACAGCCGAGCGTTTGCGGCTGTTTTTTGCCGCAATGACAAAGCTCTCTCTCTCTTGCACGCCGACAAAGAAACCGGATCGCCGCCGCCGCCGACTATAAAGATTGAAAGCGCAGCTTGCGAGTTGTTGTTTTTTTTAGCGCATAGCGCGGATATCAACAGATGGCCGAAATATCGAGCTTTTAAAGCCTCTCGTCCCGCTTGATTTCCATTACGTGCGCCAGTGTTACGATAGAGAGAAGAGAAAGAAACTAATTTAGCTGCGGAGAATAAGTCGGCTACCTATATGCGTTTTATGAACTGAGCTCTGTTTATTACGAAATAGGAGATCGATCCTCCGCTGTAGAGCGGCGCAGTGTGTGCGCACGACGTTGTTGTTGCAGTGTGTCCGGGAATACACACAGCTGTAGTGCGCGGCTCCTGGGGGGACGCGCGAGAGGAGCGAGGAGAGTTGCCGGTGGGCGGTCTCTTGCGAGGCTGCTCTCGAGAAGAGGACGCGCACTTGTGGCTGTTGGAGCTTGGCGTGTGACGCGTGGACAGCACACGAGCGACAGAGAGAGAGAGGGAGAGAGTGTGAGTTGTGAGAGGAGGAGAGGTTGACAGATTGGCAAAGATGGCTGACACCAAGGAAGTCGCGGATCCGCTCCTCGACGATAACGACCTCGAGCCGAAGCACGAGGTCAACCTCGACGACGACGACGACGACGACAGCGACATATTCGCCTCGGCTGTTCAGGTTAGCTGGCTTCTCCTAGAGCCACACGTATGCACCTCCTCTCCCCTGACCCCTCAGCTCTTGCATTTTAACTCTTTTTACCCGGCAAGGACGCTCAAACTAACTCGCGGCTTTTGTATTTTCCTCAACGATTCTCATGTAATCTCACGCTCAACGTTTCAGGGTGCTTTGCTGTCGATTTTAGAGTTCTTTATAGATTTGTTGCCGTTCGGCTTAACGCGCTATTAGAGCTCCGGAGCCGTTCGGAGAGCCGCATCCGCTCCATTTTGGAGCAGACATCCGCCCCCTTTTTTCGGCAGGTGGTCCTTCTTATTTACCATAACGTAAAATATTATCGTTGGAGGCAAGACACTATTTTATCTTGCTTCTTCTTCTTGCCTCGAGCAAATATGGATTGTTTGTAGACAATAATATGGGATTTATTTACTGTAATTTTATGGTTAGTAATTGAGATGTATGTCGGAGAATAAATTTGCTGGAAACACATTTGTAAAATATTGGAGTAAAAATTTTTCTTGCACAACTACTGTAGAAAAAAACTCATTGTTCTTATCATAAATAAATTATTAGAAAAAAATATACACTTCAGTTGTGGTATAATTATTTAGCGAGTGCTTCTGAGTCATAACAGTCCTATTTATGTTATCACCTTTTATTATCACTTTTGAACAGAAAGATAATTCTGCAATATACTTTTTAAAAAGAATATTAAACATAATTACTTAATGCATGTAATATATTTTTAGGATCATCGTGTTCAGGAAAATAATTCACCATACAATGGTGATTCAACAATTCAAGCAGAACTGCCAAAATTATCTTTACGAGATGCTATTCAAGATAATTCACTCTCTACTCTTTCAAGTCCTGCAGCACCATCAGGTCCACTTAGTCCCCCCTTAGATCCTATGGGGGCTGATATTGGTGATTTACATGATGTTCCCATTAATGATGATGGTGAGATTTCAACAAATCTCCACAAATCTCAATCTATGGAGGAGGTAAATTTTTGTGCAATATTTATGAATTATTAAAATATTTTCTACATGAAAATAATTATAAATTATTTTTATTGTAGGTACCCACAGAATCTTCTGATTTATTTGTAGAGATCACAGTTACATCACCACAAAAAATGGGTGATGGTATGGGATCATATGTTGCATATAAAGTGGAAACAAAGACTAATATTCAATTGTTTAAGAAAAGGCTTTTTAGTGTAAATAGACGTTTTAGTGATTTTCTTGGCTTACATGACAAACTAACAGAGAAATATTTGAGAAGTGGTAGAATTATACCTCCAGCTCCTGAAAAAAATGTTATAGGTAAATTTAAAATTTGATTTTTCTTTTTTTAAATTGGTAAATTCTAATAATTTTGCTATTATAAAATAATTATTTCCAAAGGTACAACAAAAGTAAAAATGTCAGGAGAAATGAGTCAAGAACAAAGCTCTGGTTCTTCAGAATTTCTTGAAAGACGTAGAGCTGCATTAGAACGATTTTTAAACAGGGTTGCTTCTCATCCTGTTTTTTGTGTCGATCCCGATTTCAGAGAATTTTTAGAAGCAGGTATGTTTATAATTTAAGTACTAATAATTTTAATTTAGCACAAACTTCTACATGGTAAAATAATTTCAGATATGGATCTGCCTAAAGCTACAAACACTTCTGCCTTAAGTGGTGCTGGGGTAATGAGACTGTTCAATAAAGTTGGAGAAACTGTTAACAAAATTACATATAAAATGGACGAAAGTGATACGGTAAAAAATTACATCGTTTTTATTTTATTAACACATGAGTATAATTTATTGATTTAACATTTATTTATTTAGTGGTTTGAAGAAACAGTCAATCACATCGATTCTTTAGATTCGCAACTTCGCAGTTTACATGCTGCTGTAGAAACTCTGACGAATCAAAGAAAAGAATTAGCAATGTTTACAGGTGCTACAGCTAGATCTACAGCTGTCTTAGGGCATGGTGAATCTGAAGCTTCGCTAGGCCGAGCTCTAGCGCAATTAGCAGAAACATTGGAAAAAGTTGAAGTTGTTAGGAAAGCACAAGCAAACAGTGATTTGTATCAGTTTGGAGAGATGATACGCGATTATGTGGCTCTTATTGGAGCTATCAAGGTTCGGGTTAATTATAATAATAATTATCAGTGCACTAATAAATTATGTTAGACAAAGATTATAATAAAAAATATATAATTTTATTCTCTCTTTCATTGTAGGATGTCTTCCATGAAAGGGTCAAAGTATTTCAGAATTGGCAGCACGCACAGCAAATATTAAATAAGAAGCGTGAGCAAAAAGCTCGACTTGAGCAAACGGGTAGAACAGACAAAACAAGTCAGGCAGCGACTGAAGTAATCGAATGGGAGGCGAAGGTCGAGCGCGGCCAGGAGGAATTCGATAACATATCCAAGATGATTAGGACTGAGGTCGAACGTTTCGAAATTGTGCGGATACAGGATTTCAAGAAGCAATTAGTCCAGTATCTCTTGGCTATGCTCCAGCATCAGAATCAGTTGGTCAAACATTGGGAAAGTTTCTTGCCTGAAGCCAAATCAGTTGCGTGAACCTATAGTCCACGACCGTGGACTATTCTTTTTTCCGCTGCATGAGTGCAAAAGATTGTGAAGAGAGAAACGAGTATGTGGGTTGAGAGTAAACAAAAGTAAGATTTGCAGCTCAGCGGATTCTTCTCGCTAATATCAAAGCCATGTCAAAGGCATTTCCTTTTTTACTGTTCAAATTTTATCGCCTACCACATCGCACAAGTCTGGAACAGTACTGGAATCATTTCAGAAGTTTTGTTTACTTTCCTTTTTAGGGGTGATATAATTCTTTTTTATATTTATAAACATTTATACATCTCTAATCAAGTATTTGTAATTAATCTACATTCTAATTGCCTATTCTGAAAATTATTTAACTTCTGTTAAAATGATGTTGAGAAATTTATAGAAAATAATATTATCACAATTATAAAATAAGGCTAGATTCTTAAAGTTTTAACATACCCTAGTAGGTCAAAATTTCACTTAGTTATCTCAAAATCTTTGATCTCGATGAAAATATTTCAAAATTTTTTTGTAAATATTGTATTACACTGATTTTCTATGCTTGCTATATTGATAAATTGATCTATTACCAGAAAAAAATCAAATTTACCCTTTTCTTGATTTTGAACATGTCTGGCTGAACGCATCTACTTTAATGTGAAACTTTAATATAGAAGATAAATAACTGAAATTACGTGATAAAAAAAAAATAATCTTTAGATCTGCTTTTAGATTTTTTTACGTATAAATAAACTTTTCAAATACCAACCACTATAATTTATCATAAATAACTAAATACGTTTTCATTTAATTATTGCGTGATATTTATGATATAAAATATTTTTCTAAGTGAAATGAATTATCTGATAAATATATATTAAATATAAAATATATACGTTATTAATATAAAACAGATGTATCTTGGTCGGAGATTACTGTTGCAATTTAAAATAATTTTAAACACTATCAAGTATAAAATACCCCGATTTATTTTTAAATGTTAAACAAAGTTACTTTGTTTGTATCGCTGTTCAATAACTAAAAAAAACACAACAGTTGTAAATTCATTAAGTTATTTTCAATACAGTCATTTTTACTTCATATAATTGGCGTTTATGCTAAATTTATTAAAAATTTTTGGTATTATTATTACGATAAGGTAGCTTTGATCAGTTTAAGCATCATGCCATTAATATTATAAATATTGTTATTAATTTTCAGTCAGAAATTTATCAGTGCTACATGCTTTACTGGCCACGGCACTCGTGTACTGAAATTAATCCTTGTACCATAGTCTGCGCCGCAGATGTTTTTTTTTTACCGACAAAGTTAGATTTGAAAAGAAATCATGGCAATAATTGAGTTTACATTTATTATTATCATCTTTATATATTTTTTTTAATGCTAGCTATAATGCATATGCTATATGAATATTTTTATTATTGTATTATAAAAATAAGTTAAAATGTTGTTAGACAATAAAAAAAAGAAATAAATTTTTTTTTTTTCAAAAATTCATTTTATAAACCGGCGATTCTTGAATCGTTAAATAAAGCTTTTTTATGGTTATGCATAATTGTAAATTTGCATAAATAAAGCACGCCAAAAAGGCATTAAAAAAAAAGTACGTACGTAAACAAATAATGCAATTGATACAATTACTTGTTAAAGGCGATCTTTCTGGCATTGTAAATCACGAAGTAATGTTTTAACAGAATACTTGAATTTTGGAGAGAAATAAAAGTAATACAAAGAATATTTAACTGTGTTGAAATCATTAGACAATAAAAAAAACCTTTATTTCGATTATTTTTATTTTCAATAGGACGTTCGAAGGATGACTCTGTAGAACAATAATTTTGCAGATTTTTTACTAACAAAGAAGACTCTAAGGATAAAAAAAATCTTAAATAAGACAAAAATATGTATACCACTATTAGACTGGGAGATAACAAACACCTTTACACCTGTCTATGTATATATAATATGCTTATCGTAGACTGTGGGTGTCATTTACAACTTCCTGGTAGTGCAACACACATACAGTGCAGTTATTCTTTTTTCTTTTTTTTTATCGTGCCGTAGGATATAATTTAGCGTTACGCGCAAAGTCTAGTGCTGGACGTCGTTGTTTATTTTTCTGTCTAAGCACTTTTCCGTTTCGTGACATGTGCCGAGTAAAAACGGCATAGATATTTAAAGATCTAGATTCACTATTCCCGCGATGATATTTTTAATTACACCCTCCGGCGTTTAGTTGTATATTTAGGTGTTGTTATTTTATGTAGCTCGTGTTTTCGTAATACAATTTGTTTTAGCGATGTTTGAATTATTATAATTTGAAATTTTGGAAGGTAAAAACATAAATTGCAACGACTAAAAGTTACGAAAATTTGACTTTTTGTCGTGAATCAAGCTCTTACCAACAGAAATACAATGGCACTTGTATAGACTGCAATTTTTTATCGAATACTTTCACACAATTCAATTAATCTTCATTAAGCATCTTTATTTGAAAGATGTAGCAATTACTACTAAAAATTGCAAAAAGCTTCAATTGATCGCGCGCACTCGTCATATAGAAATAACATTTTTTTGTAAAATTAATTTTTTTTATACACCAGCTCGATTAAAAAACGCGCAAATTTGTTAATTTCGAAACGTTACGACAAGCAGTCATTTCAGGAATGCTGCATCGATAATTTCAAACTTACGGTTTATTTAACGTCGGCATGACGCTTGCAATTCTTCCGAACAGCTTTCAATGAAACAAACACGGAACCAGAGACTAGTACGTAACGAACACTTCGGCCGTTCGGGTGAATAAGGCTTATCGATTGATTTGTATCCGGTAAGTATCCATTATTTTATCCTTGTGCTTAAATTTCTAGCTATTATCCTATTTTGTGTGGGTGGGTGTGTTTTCAATGTGCATGTTATAACTGAAATGTTTATTTCAGAAAATTCTTATTTTATTAAGTTACATTGATAGATTTTTTTCAAAATTATTTCAAGCTGAAGTGTTTAACAAGTGAAGTTTTATTTTTCTAAATGTTATTAATATTTTTAGAGTAGGAAATTGAATTTTAAAACAAATATTTCTTCGTTGCAAAACGTAATTAACTCAAATAAAGAAGAAAAAATTATTAATTAGACATTTTTTTCGCTAAATTATTCACAATGATCCGACACATTTTTTTCTTTCGTAAGCAATTTTTTTACGTTGGTTTGTTTTTGCATAGAAACAATTTTTTCCTCGTGCCAATGCAATTAAGTAGAACACGAATTTTCATGCAGCAAATATAAATATGTTGAACATTTACAATTCGATTGTATACCACGTAAAAATATACCTCTCTTTACGCAGCATCGAAAATGAACACCTTAAAGAGGGTTCCAGTCTCCGAGGAGTTTAAAAAAAATCCCGAATTAAAGGAGGAAGATCTGCAGCACTTGCGCGACTGGTGCAAAAAGCAGCCGCACTTTCCGGATTACATAGACGACAACGGCTTGATTTTGTGCCTGCACAGCAATTTTTATCGCTTGGAGCCGACGAAAGTGACGATAGAGAATTATCTGACCAGCCGAACGCACATGCCCGAGTTCTTCTCCAACAGAGATCCCTTGGGCTCGAAGGAGCTTCGGAAAATGATAAAAACACTGTGAGAATTTAAATTCGATCGCGTTTGAAAACAAAAAAGGAAAAAATAACTAATAGTTAAACACGTGTACAGGGCGGTGGTGCCGCTGAAGCAGCGCACGCCCGAGGGCTACAGCATCATCTACAGCCGGCTGATCGACTTTAACCCGGAGAGCTACAACTACAACGAAAGTTTGCGGCTTTACAGCATGATAACCGAGCTTTATCTATTCCAGCTCGGCACGATGCCCGGCCACTCGTTCGTCCTCGACGTTAACGGCATAACAATGGGCCACGCATTGAGAATGCCCCCGTTGGGCATTAAAAAGTATCTTTTTTATCTCCAGGAGGCCGCGCCTCTTAGGATCAAGGGATTGCACTTCCTCAACACCAGCCCCGTTATGGATTTCATACTCAATCTCATGAAGCCCTTCCTCAAGAAGGAACTTATGAGTGTGGTAAGTGTTTTTAATCATTTTTAAAAAAATTTTTTTTAGTCGACTTTACTTACGGTAAATTCGTCGATTTCAGCTACATCTGCATCAGAACGTCGACAGCTTAGCGAAATTCATGCCGGTGGACGTGTTGCCGAACGAGGCTGGCGGCAAAGCTGGCCCTTTGATGGAAATGTACGACAGCGTGATCAAGGACTTGGAGGATCACCGTGAATTTTTTCTCGACGAGCAAGTCGTGATGCGCGTCGACGAGTCCAAGCGACCTGGCAAGCCCAAGTCCGCCACTGACCTGTTCGGTGTCGAGGGCAGTTTTAAGAAGCTCGACATCGATTGAACATTTTAATGGCCTTGATTTTCTTTGTTTTTGTTGTTGTACGATATAACAAGTTCTTTTTTTTAGCGGTTATAGTTGGAATCTATGATTTTATTGTTCTGTTTGTTTTTTTTTAAAAGAGTTTTAATGAGGAATAGCTGTTTAGAATCATATTGTTATTGTTGTAGAATTAATATGGTAAATGTCGATTGTATGATACATAAACTTATTACACAGAGAGTTTAAAGTTAAAGAAGTAGGTTTCGTAAAGAAAAAGCAACAGTTTTTGGATTACAATCTTTATTGAAGGTTTACACGAGTGAAAATACATTCACGCAGAAAATATCATTTCATATTACATAAACGAATCGTTTGAGAAGTGAAAATCTGTGTATTATCGTAATATTGACTATTTATTATTATAATGTGTGATGTTAAGTAAAATTTTAATTCGTGATAAAAATATAATCGAGCCAAAATCACTCAAGTTATACAAGTTGTATTAATCATTCTAGTAACATTAGTTTTTAATTATTCAAAAGAATTGCCAGGATTAATTCAATGAAAAACACTACAAGTGAAATTAAACAACATACGGATAAAAACGTGAATAGCCAACTGGCAGAAACTGTATTGACAGATTTATCATGTCGTTTTAATGTAGTTTTAATTAATGTTTGATTTCCTTTTAACTTATGAAAATATTGACTTTTCCAAAACATTTGCAATCCAGACTCATGAATTTTCAATCCTAATGCATCAAATTGTTCAGCGTAAGGCGATGCAGATTGAAAGATAAAACTAATATAAACAGTACCCATCGGTATTTTACTAATTTTAACGCTTGGCTCGGCCTCCTTTATATATTTAGCAATTATGTACTCGAGATAG
>JAPYYQ010000011.1:0-18135 GCA_030522585.1 Anagyrus pseudococci | reverse complement strand
GAGAGAGAGAGAGAGAGAGAGAGAGAGAGAGAGAGAGAGAGAGAGAGAGAGAGAGAGAGCTTACGCGTAACCACGACAATGAGTTAATTATGACCTGCGGTTCGGAAATATACCGGTAACACTAATAACTTGGGTGTTAGACTCGAGAAATTTTATATACTATTTCTTTTTCTATTTCGGTATACTTTGACGGTTGAACGTTAGTTTGACAACCGGCTATCAGTTCTCTAATAAACTAACGCGTCTTTTTATACATCCACAATTTAACAATTATGCAAGAGCCTCTATTCTGAACCAGTTCTCCTTGCCTTTCTGTTAATAAATACAAGAAACTATTAACGCGCTTCGTGCGTCGTCAATTAGTTTTTAGGTTAAGATCAATTTTAAAAACAAAAACTCATTTTAAATGTTTAATCTCCCACATCATGTAATTGATTGAATTTTTGGACCAATCACATCACAAATAAACTGACGACAAATCAAGTTCACCTCTTTTTATTATAAGGATCATTTTCTTCATTTTCCGAAGCCCAAACTCGGCAGTGACTTTCACTGTAGCGGCACGCGTCGTCCGTTTTGAAATCTGCCTCCCCTGTTTCCCCCCTCCTTCCCGTATTCCCTTCCTTTTCTCTCTCCCTCTCCATCCCTGCAGACAGGCATACGCGTGCCACAAAGGCGCCCGCGTATGGCTTCTTTCATTACACGCGCACGTACACAGGCGCGCATATGTGTGACCGTTGCCCGGTCCTCGATCCGACCGTTAGAACTATGCGCTCCTGTCGCGGCTGCTGGGTCGCCTCTCTGCTCCAGCCGTATGTTGGCATAGCTATATAGACAAGCTGCATTGGTTGCGGGGGGAGTAGCCGATGGTTGACGTGTTGGGTTAAGGGATTATTTGTCGCACCGCTCGATCTCTCGCTTCTGCAAGTGTTCACAAATGTTCGATTCTCGTTATGTATAGTCTTGTGATATCGGGTCTTCGCTAAACTGCGCGCCTGTATAGTTGCACCGTGAACGATTTATGCTTACCTTTTAACGATTTATGCAAGAAGATTTGAATATACCCGCAATTCGTGCACTTTGTTTTCTCCTCTTTTTTCCTACAAGAGTAAACAATTACCAGGAAATCGAAATCACACGAGCCCGTCGAATGCTACTATTTTCGGATGGTTGATAGTCATTTCCGAATTTCCGTTGAGATTCATGAAAGAGGCCGAATCGACCCTTACGGTACACCCCATACTCGTCAACAATATCGACTCCCCCTTTTTATGCGCGTATGTTGCTATACGTACACACATGCATTGGACTTCAGGGTCGATCAAATTCCCGCTGTTGCACAGCTTAACTTTTTCTACCCGTTAAGAGGGCCCGCTATACCACCTCTCTCTATCCGAGACCTACATCAGCGCGTATTCAAGTCTGAAAATCGACTATTTTGTTTCATCGCAGAAAAATAGGCCTTTCTCCCCGGGGCAGGGGCCAACTGCAGCCTCGTCTATTCTATTCTTCAAGCCGTGGACAAAACGCAGAAAGAAAGAGAGAAAAAGACCTTGCCTCTCGCGCGAGACGAAATCAGATGCGTGCCACGTGACATTAATACAAATAATACGAGCGAGACTTTTCCGGAAGGTGAAGAAGCCTAAAGAGAGAGAGAGAGGGTGCATAGAATAAGAAAGAATGTCTCGAAGACGCGGTACAGGCGGAAGGTATAAGGGAGAGGTTCGAAAGAGAAGGGGGAAAGAGAGGGAGAGGAGCGCGCGCCTGCACACGCGCCCCTCGACTCTCAATGGCGAAAAATAAAGGAAGGGACCCGCCTACGCTCGTGTGGGGCACGCGCCGCTAGAAGCTCCCTCCGAGGGGGATGTAGCTCGCGCGCGCGCGCCTCTAAACCGACAGAGAGAGAGAGAGAGAGAGAGAGAGAGAGAGAGAGAGAGAGAGGAAAGAGCGAAACGAGAAGCGCACACCTGCCCCCGCCGTTCAATTGTGGCACCCTCTGCCTCCCTCCCCGCCGCTTACTAGCTACAAAAACTAGACGCTCGAAAGAGGCTGCTGGCAGCAGCATCTCGTCGTTGCTGCTGCCGCCACTCCGGACGCATCTGCTGAAATCTGCGAGGGATGCAGTGGCACGAGGGAGCAAACGCTCGGTAGGTTATTATTGGCGCTTTGAGGGGGTAGAAGAGAGAGAGAAGAGCATGTGTGCAGAGGCATGTGCGCGGCCAAGCACCGGCATGCGTGTACGAAGAGAGAGAGAAAGATGCAGCAGAGGGGACGTGTTAGGGGTGCTGTGTGTGAGGGCATCTGCCCGCGCGCGCGTCGGCACCCTTGTCAACCACTCGGTAGATCGCGAGGGGTGGCTTATATTCAACGAGCGGGGCCCACGTAAAAAGCCTGCCGCGATTAGGAAACAGCCCTCTCTCTCTATGTATGCGGCCTGGCTTTTTTCAGACTATACGCCATAGCCCGACGCGCCCATTTCCGAACTCTAGACGTATACGCCCGGTGCATCTCTCGTAGCTTATATAGCTCGTAGAGTGGAGAAAAGGCAAGAAGGCGAGGTCTTGGGGCATATGTGTATAGCTAAGAGAACCAGGTTAAGGCTATAAGCTTGGACAGCCCAGCTAGCTGGCGCACAAGCTTTTTCTTCGAGTACTACTTGGGGCGGGTAATATGGGAGGTGTCGCTCGCGGGGAACTTGATTTAGGATTTTTTTCGACGACGACGATGGTATCTGGATGCGGGCTTTATTTTTAGACAATTCTGCAATAAGAGAAGCCTTTTTTCCACAGAGAGAGCCAGATGTTTTGCCGAATCTTTGTGTACGTGCGCGAGCATGCACTCGGGTTGCAAACACTGGGTTCGTTTGTTTCCTCGGCGCGTAGCTGCAAATGAGTGAATAGACTGGATTTTGGTTAAAGCGACGGAGGGGGGGGGAGTCCTTTTGGCAAATTTTACTCATGGAAATGTTGTAATATAATACGCTAACTAAAAAATGTTTAAATTTAATGTTATGCTAATAGGGTATCCCCAGCTTGCGAACCTTGGAGATGATACTAATTTTTTTGCGCTCGTGAAAGCGTGGCTATGATTGGAGGGCGCTTGGGAAAGCGCGGCTGTATTAAGAGGGCACTCGAAAAATGGCGGCTGTATCCGGAGGGCACTCGGAAATGGGGCGGGTACATTCGGAGATCACTCGGAAAGCTTAATGCTGATTAGCGGTGCTGCAAAAGTTTTGGCGAGCATATTTCTGACGGTGGTGTGATTGTTTTTATAATATAGAGAGATTATTCCCACGTTAAAAACCTCCCTTATATTACTGAACACATTGACAAAAAAAGCCAACCACTGGGGAATCAAAACTCAAAATTCCGCAAGAAGTCAATCCAGCACACATGGAGTCAAGAAAGTCTCGGTTCAGTGGTAAAAGCAGCTGTACAGCAGGTTACTCTACCTCCCTTTTTTCTCTCTCAGCGCCATCGAATTTTTCCATTGGCCGCATTCTCTGGTCCAGATGACGAGAGATTGGCACAAATGGCCCACTGACTGAGCCCATGCGTAACGCAACCGACGTTTATCGTTTCTCGACACAGCACGCCATATACACACGTAAGTGCTTGTCGTCGGAGATCGGAAGGAGGGGAGAGTGAGGCTCGCCGCGAAAGAAAGAAAAGAAAGCACACCGGCTGTATATCTCGATCTCCCGGTGTATACGTGTACATACGCGCGCGCAGGCTCCTCAACGATGGATATATTATTCAATTGCCGCCGTCAGAGCGGGTCCCACTGCCACCTGGGCCCACTCGAACGCTCCTTGCAGATTTGCAATTACTCTCGCGACTTGCTGGTGTGCGAGCCGCCGGGATTCCTTTATGATCGCCAAGATGGGGTAGTCGGCATGAAAGAGCAAGAGAGAGGGAGAGCAAGGAGAGAAGCCAAAGTAGCTGAGCACACATGCTGGCTCAAGAAAGGAAACCGAGATTTCCGTTAAGGATATGATCATTAAGTTTGCCTGGCTTCATTAAACCTCGGAGAAAGAAACTGCCGCGCGCGGTCGTCGCTGATTTTGAGATGCTGTTACTACTACTGCTAATACTGTTGCTGGGATCTCTCTCTCTCTCTCCTCTCTCTCTCTCTCACTCTCTTGATATAGCGCGTTCGCAGCTGTTAATTGCAAACAGGTGGGTGTGTAGCTTAAACTCTCTATTGTTGTATTCTACCATGAGGAAATACCGCCCGTTTGTCGATTGCTTTTATTTCACATTCGATCCTTTTACCAATTATTTATGTATAATAACGAGAAAATAATTTAAACGGGACTGCGCTCGGTACACGCTTGTAAAATTCAAATTATAATTATGCAAAGTTATGAAAAATCCAATATGTGTCGAATACTTTCATCGATCGCGATCGCGATATAGTTGTGTATACACAAACGCGCGTCGAGAGATAGGGTCTATAGTCAAAATTCAAATGCTCGCCTAAACTATGTTGATGGCAGTCAGTAGGTTGAAAGCTTAGCATAAAAGAAGCCAGCTCGAAAATTTCCAATTTAAAGCAAAATAAATAAATCATTAAGCGTAGAAGCGTAGAAGCCGGGGCCTTTTTTTCTCCCTCTTTCCTTTGCTCCGAGGGACATAAAGTTATGATTCGAGATATCGTAAAACACGCGTGTCTCCCGACGATTGTGTCCTCTCTCGGTCTCTTTGTAGCCTAGGATGTCGCGATGCTTTTTATCTTTTTGCTGCTCCTCCTTCATTTTTTCTTTTCTAAAAAAAGAAGAACGAGCTGCTGAGCCGACGACAAGTTCGATGCAGGACACGTTGGCGCGCGCCAGGGCGGTAATCCCATTGGCTACGCGCTCTCGCGGTCTCCTGATCCGACCACCGGATCGAGGCTTCCGACTTGCATGCTCCTACTCGCGCTTATTGTGCCTCTCTCGCCTCTCTTTGGGGATTTATTGCGCTTTCTTGGATTTACGATATTCAAAGTCGCGGAGCTTGCCGATAATTCGATCTGCCTACGAGCCCTTTTGCCTTTATTACATCATCCGATACTCGTAACTCTTTATGTTTCGTTCAGAGCTGTCTTTTTGTTGTTGTCTCTGTTAGTCTTATTAATCCTACGCCTCGTCTCTCACTGTCTTTTTCCTTTCCAACAAAATCACTTTACATTTGTACGTATTACCCACACTTGGCTTAGTCCCATATTGACAAAGTCCATCATTTCTACTATTCAAAAATTAAATTCGACAAAAAATTGATATTCTTCAAAATCTCTGTGTCCGAAATCAAAAGCTACACAAAGCCAACTCCGTAACATCGATTTTCCCCGATTCCCTCTACGAATCTCCTCTCAATCGTAAACCGTCCGAAATTTTAAAGAAAAAAAAGAAGTTTTTATTGGTGCTCGCTTGTAAAATCATGAACCTTTTTCGGCCAATTGAGCAGACGGCTGCCGAGCATTGTCGCGAGCCGTAAAGTCAACTAGTTTATTGGCGCGAGTGAAAGAGAGACGAATGACGGACGATTTAGCGGCTTTTCCGCGGACGAGAGACAGGACAAATGGAGGAGGGTGAGCTGGGGTACATATGCGTGTATCCGAAATGTACCGTTTTCTGCGGCTGCATTGTGAATCTGCAGCTCTCCGAAGGTGAACCAGCTGTGGTCCAGTTCTCTCTGTCTCTCTCTTTCGCGGACAGCTGATGGCACGTGCCCTTCTCGAGTTTCCCTGTTCTTTCGGCTGCCGCTGCTGCTATTTGAGTGAAGTTGAATAAAAAGGGAGTTTGCTTAAACTGTGCTGTATCCTTTTCTTTTTCTGCAAAAGCTTAGCCTCTTCCACGCGCTAGTTATTGAACTAATATCGTTGAATGTTAAACGAAAAGTCAACTGTATTCATTCGTTTGATAAGCCGTGTGTTGCTGAATGATTGTAATCGAACGAATTTTTTTGGATAAAGCTCAGTGTCGCGAGAATCCATTCGGCGCAGGTATACAATAAATAAAATAATAAATAATGCATATAAAAACAGGCAGGCAGCCGGCCGTCGGGTCAAAGTGTAAGCGAGCGAGAGAGAGAGAGAGAGAGAGAGAGGGAGAATCGAGAAGGACGCAGGAGCGCATTAGAGTCGCGTGGTTCAACCGTCCTCATCACCTGCCTTACCTCGACACAATAGAGAGCACATACACTCGCTCTCTTTGGGTCTAGGTGAGCTGGGCCGTCTCGTTGAATGCTCCTCGTGCGCACACACCCCGTCCCTTTTTACCATTCTAAATGAGCGGAGAGCAAGCGGTGTACGATCAACCAAGCGCGAGCGAGCGAGAGAGGCGAAAGGTAGGTCCCCCTGCACCCCTCTTTACGACGCATACATCCTCATTATGTTTGCTGGCACCTCTGAAAGCTCTTGGGGCCACGGGCGGCCGCTCATATACACACATACACACACATACAGACGTACTCGCGCGCACATGTGCTTGAGCAGCAGCAGCAGCAGCAGCAGCAGTACCACAGAGCCCATTGGGCAGAGAGAAAGGGCCGAGATTGACAATGCGCAGGGGGCCCACCTGCCCCCTACCCCACAACCTGGACACGCGCCCCGCGTCTATCCCCCCGGAGCACCTGGTTCATCTGCGCTCCTGCTGCTCCTGCTGCTATGGCGCGCGCCAGCAGCAGCAGCCGCGGCGGCGGCAACTATAGGACCGGTGTACCTATGCGCGCACGCGCTATACTACCGACGCCTCCTCTTCCTCGCTCCAGCATCTCGTTGGCTATATGTGC
Source organism: Anagyrus pseudococci (assembly GCA_030522585.1). Classification (NCBI taxonomy): domain Eukaryota; kingdom Metazoa; phylum Arthropoda; class Insecta; order Hymenoptera; family Encyrtidae; genus Anagyrus; species Anagyrus pseudococci. The sequence continues at coordinate 11,362 of JAPYYQ010000011.1, read as the reverse complement.
TTGGCTCTTTAATCTGTTACCGCTATAGAGGCTACACCGGCCCCCCCGACACACACACAGAGCAGAAGAGAGAGAGAGAGAGTCTATACTTAAGGCCGTAAACTATCGGCACACTGCACCCTATATATATTGCCTTTCGATTTTCATTCCTCAGACGTCGAAATTTCTTTGTTCGATTATACCCTATAGGGCCCCGTAGACGCGCGGGCCCCCGGCTTATGAAGCACTGATTTTTTTTCTATCCTCGCCTTTCGTCCCGCGCGTCCTCTACCTTTTTCCTCCGTTTGTTGTTGATTTTTATTCGATTATCTTGTCCGTACCCCCGGCGCATATATCGATAAGTTTTTATTCAAAGAAATAACCGCTTGATACCGATCGCGAGAGGAGCTTTTAAGTATCGAAAATCAATCGGCGCAAATCTAACGTAATCGTCATTAACATCTCTAAATTAATCGGAGCGGATCTTTAATCTCTCTCTCTTAAGAGAGATACCTACGCGTCGAACGTCCGCAGATGAGGCTGAAATAAAAAGACGCGAGAGCATAGGGCATAAGAAAGCTCAAGACTCGCGTAGGATATATCGACAAGTGGTCTCTCGCTTCTTTATTTTTCTGTCATCATCGGCGCGCGTTTCGCTCGTTCATCGCAAATTACCGGGCGCTCGAAAAATCGGACAGCCGCCAGAATAAGAGTACAAGAGACAGGGGGGAAAGAGGGGGTGTCGGATTGCCGGCTGACGCTAATGCTATCGCGACGTCCATCAGGATTACACGCTCGGTATGTATATGCAGCAGCGTATGCGCGCGCCGAGCTCTAAGTGTTGCGGAGGAGAGTCCGCCTTTGATCGGTCCCGTCGAACGTGCCTCGCATATATACGCGACGACAAGCTACTCGCGCCTCCAGTCTTGCAATCCTTTGCAAACACCCAGCGCGCCGGCTTATTCTGCTGCTTGTGTAGGCTTCGAGTTCAAGGTCGCTTCACGATGTAGCGCCTTGTTGGTTATGGAAATTAGCCTGTAGGCTCTTCGCGACGTTGTACACGCGCTAGTGTATTAAAGGATCCTCTTGTTCGACGATCCGAATTAAATGTGATTGATATTTATCAACTTTATCGAGGTAGCGATATTTTGCTAATCACGCGTTCTTCATTTTTTTAGCGATGCCTATACGTTTACAGGAGGATATGTTAAAAAAAATTAATAAGGAACAAGAGAGAAAGTTTTGCAGGTCAGAGGGCCGGGTTGCGCTGAAAAAATACGTTGGGTGTGTTATAACCGAAAAGAAGTGCGCGGCAAAAAATTTATTCTGACCGCTTGCGGAGAAAGAGATGCTGAGGCGGCCTCGATCTAACTGTACCGCGTATACGTACGATCCTTCGTTCAAACCCTCTTCTCGCATCAGGCTAGATGTCGATCACGTTCCTATGCGAGAGAGAGAAAAGGAGAGTCGTAGGTATATGCGCGTAATAACTCGCGGCACGAGAATTCCATTTGGAGGCTGGTATACCGTTTCAGCCCTTTTTTATTTAGCCTCTCCCCCTCTTTATATATATATTTTTTTGCCTACCGTATATTTTTAGGTCGAAGGGTATATCGGGAGGGGAGGAGGGATTCGGCCGGTAGTTCTGGGCCCTGTTTTGGGTCGCCCAGCTGGTTGCGTATTACAGTCGGACCTCGCTGCTACCGGCGGCGCGCCGCCTGTTTGTTCAGATTTAGTTAATGTCCGCGCGCGGGGCTAAAGGTGCGCGCCAGCAGCAGCAGCCTCTCTTTTGTCGCTGGCACTTTTGCCCGGGCCAAGTTCAGAGCGACTCTTGCGCGCCGCTCATCGCTCGACACTTCCGGTTAAGCCGGTAATTCCTGCAGCGGCCGCCGCGCTCGACCTTTTTTTTATTCTCTCAAAACCCTCCCTCCCTCTCTCCCGCTTCTCTCCCCATTACGCCTTGCTCTTCTGGTTTGGGCACAATCGCATTTTTCGCGGGGGGAGAATGATTAAACAATTCGCATGGCTCGAGATTGGGCTGGATTTATAAAAAAAAAAAAAGAAAGGAGCCCTCGTCTGCCTGTTTTACTCTTTCTCTTTTTCTACGGACGTGGTTTGTTTAAAGCGCGAAGAATAAACTCGTGCGACGCGCTGTTATTCCATTAACCCGACTAATGAAGCGTTTTGACATTGTTTGTTAAAATCTAGTCTTTGAAAAAAATACATGTACAGGATTTAGAAGTCAGTCCGACTGGACGTAGTCTTTAACGATCCTACAGCGTAAGACTGTAAAACGGAGTTCCATGATATAGTAGACGAATAGCGTAGTCTACCCTATTCGACTATTAAAATCTGGACCCAGACCCTAGGCCTCGATATAGACTCCTAACCTTTCGCTCTTTAGCCCTAAGAGAGAAGAAGGGGGGGCTCTGCGAGTGCAGCGGCCGAAAAATCAAAAGTCTCGCTGATGCAGGTGGGCCGAAGAGCGTCGGGCGCTTCTGTTAATGTACAGAGAGAGAGAGGAAGAAAGAAAGAAGCCAAGCGCACGCGGCAGGTACACCTCGTGGCGCTCTCCTCTCTCTTTCTTCCTTTGCTCGCGCATTCTACGGCTCCCTTATATCCCCGGGGACCATTGTACCCCTCCGAAAATGTGTGCCTGCGCGCGCGCGCGACGAAACGATCCGCTGTTCGGTCGCGCGCGCCTGTATCCCTGAGATGAATGGAAAAGAAGAGGAGCGAGGTTACGTCGACGTTCCCTCCTCCTCCTTCTTTTGCCTTTGATACGCAGGAGACACCGGCTCTCAGGTCCTATCTGGAATATAGCGGTTCCATGGGTTTCGAGAAAACAAGGCGCGCATGTGCCTCGACGATCGCAGCATCCCTGAATGGTTCAGCCCTCGACTATGTACCCTGAAATATTGACTGTGGATAGTCGATGTAATTTATTTAAAAAGGGGTGGGGTGAAAGTTTTGGTACCAATAATATAGATGAAAGTAGAAGAAAAATTTTGATAATTTTTATATGGTATTTCCAATCTATGTACCGCAAGTAATGCATGGACTTACGTTCACAACAAAAATTTACGACATAGAACACCTACGTATATAAAGATCCGCGAAAAAAACATTATTATTTACTTTTTTTATTCTACCTCAATCCTCTACATTTTTTATTTTATTTTCTTTTTTTACAGCTGGCTAAAGAAAAAGGCTGCTCGTCCGTTACGACCCCCTTATACATTATAAGAAGTTGCCGGAATCGGAAACGTCGTCTTTATAAGAATGGATGCTGCCGGTTGCTTCTTAGGTAGCTTCAGGTGCAGAGGGAGAGATCACAATGTCGCGCGCGCGCTCTTTGGCCCCGAAGGGCCACGCACAATGGACCGCACGAAAGGTAAGACCAAACCCCGACGTCTCGAGGAATTCATATATACACGCACACGTATACACGTATATATGACCGAGCAAAAGCGTGCCACGACTTGCCCTGCCTCCGTATAGCCTCAGCTGCCCTCTCCCTCTCTGTGGAGCAGCGTGCGTGTGCCACACCCGTGATTGATGCGCAAGAGCATAAGATGAAACCATCATTACCGAAGAAGGAGAAGAAAAAAAAACGATCGTTAAGTTGCTTTCTCCGGCGTTAGACGGAGAGAATTCTAGCAGCTATACGGATTAGCCCCCGATGAAATTTATTGATTTTTCGGCGCATAGAAGTGTGCCGGGGGATTGAATAACGTAATAGTAGAGGTGATTGATCAAGCGTCTTGCTTGCGTATACGCGTAATAACTGCGTAGACGATCGAGAGAGGGAGAGAGACTCGTGACAATCGATGGAAAATAATAATCTCGAGGATCGAGAGCGCGAATATGAGTATTGCTCAATGCTACTGGAGTTGCGTCTCTTTTTTGCTATCGGACAAATCGGCTACTTTAAAAACATAACCCTTCTTTACGAAACTCCATCGTTGACGCCGTTTTTTTGCGGTTGTCCGTCTTTCAATTGAGAATAAGAACCGGTTGTAAGAAGATCGAATATATCATATTTTTTTACGATTCGACATTGTGCAAACGTAATTAAATAAACGTCATTTCAATTCATTTTACGACGGTTCATAACTGAATTTCCATAGAAATATTAAGCGCTCTCTCTCTCTCTCTCTCTCTCACTTCAACTTTTTTAATATTCCTCCGATAATTTATGGTGTTACTTTTACGATCTTTTTGCCATCGAGACCGAGATAATCTATGCATTGCTCTAAACCGTCAGGGATGAATCCTCTTCATACTTTTTTTTTTCATCATCACTACCTTTCCGTTCGTATGCACTCGAGAGTCAAGTTTTTACTTTGCACTGTCTCAAACGAATTTATATATCTTCACGCGAGATTTTTTTTCCAATTTTAAAATGAAAAATTCATCGCGACATAAAAAAATGCCTTTTGTTTTCGATCGAGGCGTAAAGAACGTGTCGTACAAGGGTTTCGATGATAATTTAAACGAGCGAACGCTGCATTCTTCTGCAAAAGCCAGAGCCAGAGAGACTTTTGACTGAGACTCGTGTAAGAGAAATTGATAATAATCGTGATCTGACAGGGAGACATTTTAAGGTGTACTTTCTCCTTTCCGGTGGAGGCACTATTTCAACAGGGCCCAATAGCGGGAGATGAATCGAAGACAAGAGTCAAGCGATAACTTGATGATCAAACTTTGAAGTGTCCTTATCTCGTCTAATTTTTCATTTCTCTCTCGGCCGCATCTGTCGATCTGTTATTTCGGGCGTTGAAAAATGAGAAGGTCACGTCGGGCGCGATAGATCAACCGGACTACCTTAAGGCGCGACTGCCGTGTTCGACATAAAAAATCTTTTAAACTGTATATAAGCTCGTGGTACGTTTTACCGGTACACTCTCCGCAGAACAGAAGTTCACATTCCTTCGATTTTTTTTCAAGCTCGGTTTCTCTAGCCTCCTGTCCAGCATGTACCTTTCTCCACGAGTTACGTTGGAAAAAATATAAAGGATCCAAGCAGAAAAGAACAGTTATTCGTTACAGGTTGAGAGATGTGATTGAGTATAACGTCGATTTTGATCTCGATACGCGTATTGTCTTTTTAGAGAAACAAATGGTGAAATTATTATTCCGGATTATTAAGATAACCAGGAGTCTGAATTTCGTTGAAATATGGTCTCGGCGAAGTCGATCGTATTGATTTCGCGTCGATTTTTTTCGCAATTCTTCCTTATTAGCATTTTAACTGTAGATTCGAACACGCAGTTATAAAATTCACGTAATCGTTATAAATTGTTCTGTGAGCAATCGTTATCGCACTAATCGGTATTCATCCGCATAATCTATCGTCAAGCTCCTAATGACACAATCAAACTACAATTAAAAGAAAAAAAAAAGAAGGCGTCGAACCAGGGCACACCGGTAATCTACCAAAATTTTCAACACGTCGCGCGTACCAGTCGCATCTCCGAAAATTCTCAGTGTATCATCCCGATCAATCTAAAACCTAGATAAAAAGACCGTCTATCCACACTTATTCATCACCGCAGCTTAGCATCCCATCATCGTCGCACAGGGGAAAAAGGAGGAAGGGACAGAGCTCCAGATTTAGTCGACATAGTAGCATTACGTACAGTGGCGCACAATACCGAGAGAGACCTGATCGTACTCTCTCGTCGTGCCATTGACCGCCATTGACTCCCCCACGCTAGTGTAAGTGTGCATGCGTGCTCTCCGCAACGGTGGACCCTCTCGCGTGCGCGCACACGCCCCGGCCGCTCTTGCGATTCGAAAGTGGAAATTATCCTTTTCTCCAAGCGCGCGCTCGCGCGCCGAGAGAGCCGATTGTTTTCTCTGCCCCCTCGTGTCGTAAGATATTTGTTTTGTAAAACCTGCTGCCACACACCTCCTTCCACCCTCCGTAGGAGACTTAAGCTACAGCCTTAGCTTGCAAACTTCTCGTCTGTACCGTTTGACAGATTTGTTTATCTTATTTTATTGTTTGCTTTGAACATAGAATATTTATTTTTAAATTTACCGCCAAGTTTTCGCTGTTTTTCTCGCTCTTTTTTTCTTTTGATTGGAGGAATAAATGTAACCGAATAAATTTGTAATCTGAATATTATGAATAATTTTTCGCCGCGACTCTCTCTCTCTCTCGCGTATGTGTGTGCACCGAGGTAGCTTCTTGGTTCTCGATATATATTTTCTTTTTCGAAAATCATGTACTTTGGGTCTTGGAACTGGGATTACCGGCTGCAACATCCACTTGTTTATGCAAGTATACGAGGGCTCTCTCGGTACATGCACATACAGGGAAGAGGAAGGTGGCAGAGGGGGAGAGTCGGACGTTCGTTTTTACCCGTTTTTCATCGATTCTCCTTCTCTTTTTCTCGCAAGCCGTATAAGACAGTTGTACTGTTTCAAGAGGCCTACCCAAGTCTCATCAAGTCTCACAGGCGCGTATAATTTTGCATAGTTAGGATCGTTATCGGCGGAATCCTGTTACTCCTGTCCGTCACTCGTTTCAACCTCGGTATCAGGTAGAGAGAAAGAAAAAAAAATCGACGGAACGTCCTAGACGTATTCAAAATAAATGCAAAGTCATTAAGAAACCTGTGATAGGAATCGAACAAGGAGACACGCATACTTGAGTGAAATCAACCTTCTCGCCGATGAAATAAAATTAAGTCTAATTAAAAAAGGGGGAAAAAATAATTCAAACACGAGAATCGGTCGTTATTGTAAACGCGGCAGTTAACAATCTACGCATATTGAAAAAAAGGTAAAGAAGCTAGAAGAAAAAGGAACAGGCACGTGTTTATTCGTGAATAATTGGGCGCGCTTAAGATCTTTCATGTACAAGCGTCGAAGAGAGGGAACCTTAACGTTACAGTAGAGCCGTTCGCTATTTTATGCCTTAGCCCAAACCATAAACCATTTTGAGCCGTATATATGTATACGCTGAATCCTTTGGCCGCGCAAAACAAAATAGAGCCAGCTTTCACGGAACTCTCTTTCTTACGCGCGCATACATAAGCGCCGCGCGCGCGTCTCTCGACAATTGACGGTGGGCGTCGAAAGTAAACTCCCGGACTACTAGCCAGTGGACTATCGTTATTATTACCCTCCGCTATAGCTCTACTTTTACAACTTACACACACACATACACACATATGCGCAGACGGAGAGGCATAATATTTTATTGTTTTCACCGATGCATTTTTTTCTGCTCCCAAACTCTGTGTTCAATCGGGGCGCACGCAATAACCCTGTTCGTATTTGCGTAATGCTCATTTTTCATAATTCTCGATCGGGGGACTACCTCGTTAAGATCGATTCATGCACGCATAAACAAAATCACGCCATTCGGATTATGTGCGGGCACGGCTTGGTTACACGTGTACGTTATATTCGGTTCAAACTCGCAGTTCTACACGGGAGGGGGTGGGGGGCACTTTTTCTCCGGTGATAATGCGCGAATTTTAATGCCTATTCGTTCTGTGTTTGTTTTGCTCGATGAGTTTTTCCTAGACGCAATTCTTTTTACGTGTGTTAACACGCGCGAAAAAATAATCTCGTGTGGCGAGTTTCAAACTCTCAATTATTATTATAATAAATTTTTCTTATCACTCCCCCCCCCCGATTCGATTGAAAACAAAAAAGCAAACGGTTATATATGAAAGTTTCAACGGGGCACGTGTATACTTATTAATTGCAGATATACGAGGCCAATTTCCTTATTCCGAGCGTCCGGTTCTCGCCGGCTGAAGCAAATCTCTCGCGAAATCGGTAAGAACGATCAGCCTAGCCTGGCGTTGAAAAGTCATCAAAGCAGGAATCCAGCCACGAAAATCAACGCAAAGCTATCCCGTACTCTTATACGTGTGCCCTTATCTCTCCGCTCGGTAAAGTCAATTTAGCCAGTTGGCAAGAAGTGTACAGGGGGAGGGGGGAGAGCAGCGCCACGGAAGCCGCGATCGGAGGAGAGGCGAGATCGGCGCTCACTCTCTCGCGGAACCTGCTCGCTTTCATCGCGTGCGTCGCGCCGATCTTCGGTATATACCTGTTGCTCGTTACGCCATAACCGTTTCTCTTTGTGCAGACTCTATTGAATATCGCGACGACGCGCTCTTGTTTCTTTTTTTTTTTCAATCCGCGACACATTTCGTATACTACACCTTTTGCCAAGTGAAAGCGATTCGACTGGTGATTAGAGGGGGACCCGGCGTTAAGGGGAACCCCCTCGCTAGATAATCTATTAACGATCTTTTTACGACCGCGCGCGCACTGCTTACGCGTGGGGGGTACTGTGAGAAAATCTTAATCTGCCATTTACTTTTCCAGCCTCCCTCCTCACTCTTTCCCTCCAGTCTCTCTCTCTCTCGCAATGATTAATATCGATCGATTACTTAAGCCTGAAATTCCTCGAACTATTTGTCTATCTGCCTTTATCAATCGAGTCTTCATTCGAGTGATGCTATCACGGGCCCTCTTATAGGTCCTTTGTCCGCGCACGTTGAATTGTCGCGGTGGCCGAGTAATTAAAAACAAATTTCAGCGGGGGGACAAAGATCGTTCGCTCCTTACATCTCTCCCCCTAGAATCGCCATGGGTCCGGGCGCGATAGCGAGGCAAATTGATGGAAACGAGTAAATTTAAAATTCTAACAGCCCCGTGACACGCGCGCGCGAGAGATAAGGCAAAGCTGGAGAGGCCCCCCCTTCGTATTTATTAAGTGTGTAGAGAGCGCTGGGTGAGTAACGCGCGTGCGCGGGAGAAAACGCGTCGAGAATGCGTATTATGGGGATCCCTCGGCGCGTTGTCGAGAAGCTGCTGCTCTTCCAAGACGATTACGAGCTGAAGCTGGAGGAGGAGAAAAAGATCGGATCGTTGAGTTTGGAGGGCCCTGCGGTATTCTCTCTCTCTCTTAGCGCGAGAGGTGAGCTCATTAATTCAAATAAATTGCTTATGCATCGCCACGATCTTTCTCTCTCTCTCGGCAGAAGTCTTAACGCTCCGGCTCTCCGGACCAAGACGAATGAAATGGCCCGGCTACGTCTGTTGGGCCTCTCGGGCTCTCTTACTCAGTATCAACCCGTGCGAATCTTCTCTTTCTTCTCGGGGGGGCTTTATAATGCGAATGATAAGTGCTAATTTTTCAGATTGCAACGGCGCCCGCCCTTGAGCGCTTATTTTTCCACTTGGCATTATAAGCCGTGTGTATAAGCTTAGCTCGCCGCACCGACACCCTCCTTCCCCCGGGTAAGTATGAGGCTGGAAACAAAACGCTCATTACTCACTTAGACCTGGAGAATATTTATCGCCTCTACCCCTGGGGTCGGCTTGAAAAATTATCAAGTCCCCTCGATTACCGTCAGCTCTCTTTCTCTCGCAAGACAAGCGCGCAAGGTGTTAAAAATTATTTAAACGCCGATTTTTTATCGGGCTCTCGATGCTTAATGCTCCCGCCAACTCTCTCTCTCGCCTCTCTTATCAGTAATTATTTTTCCTTCCTGTTCATTACGCCGCGAATGAGAAAGAAAAGCGCAAAAAAAGAGGGTAACAGTGCGCTGGAGAGTATTTATTGGCGAGTGGCGCGAAAATTTTATACTCAAGCAGTTAACTTTTACTATCAATAAGGAATTCCGTTATCGATATTGTATATATAAAACATCTGTAATGCTCGGGAATTATAACGCGTTAATTTTTTACCGCTAAATAATTACAGCGGCTGACTGGCGAGAGAGAGAGAGAGTTTTACAACACGAAATTAAGACTATTAACGTCGTTGCTATTTATTAAACGGCGCCTACATGCAACAAGTCAGCCTTGTTAATAAATAGACAAGCCAGTTTAAAGCACATAGAGGCTTGCCCTTAAGCAAGTGTCACCGATATCGGTATTACGAAAAAGAGATCGGCAAGCGCACTTGCACACGAGATCCCCCCTTCTCGCTATTGTAGTATCAAATTAATAAGTTATACATATTACTCCAGCTCGAGAACTGGTTACATCGCTCCAGCGTTTAATCATCGTGAAAAACAGTTCGCTCTCGGGACGTACACATACACAAGCGGAAATCTGAAATCGTCGAAAATTAGCCAGGAGCAGCGAGCGGTGCGGCTTTCGCAACGTTGCACGTTGCAGTCGTTATACATAAGTTACGTAAAACGAGCGAGAGACTCGAGGATAGGAAGCTGGTAGAAGAGAGGCTGCTCTCGGGGGGGAGTAGAGAGAAAGAGAGAATCGAGATGTTACCGGCGCGGTAGTAGCGTGCGTGCGCGGTATCGCCGATCTCTCGCGGGGGCGTCGCGTCGCGACTGGGACCGATATATATATAGACACACCGTGCGCTCGGTGCGCCGGCCAGCTTCCTCTCTTCTTGCCCCCCTCCATAGGGACTTATCGGGTGGTACGGTAGGTGTGCTGCAGAGCTTCTCTTTATTCGCGGATTTATTTATGGATTTTTCGAGCGGAGAAATTAATCGCCCCCCGGCCCATTGTCTGCCGCGGCTCCGGAGAATAGCTCTCTGATACGCCGAGAGGAGAAGTGGCGGAGGAGAGAGGGAGATTGAGATACAGACTGTCTCGTAAATTCTAGTCAGGTTTCCTCTTCTTTTTCGGATTTTCGTTTTCTCCCTCTCCTCCTGTATATATCCTGCATGTACGATCCGCACCTCCTCCTCTTCTCGTCTTTCCCTCACTCGATGTACGCGTTGGAGAAAGCATTGTTTTCTCCCGAGAGTAGACAGCGTTTAAAGGGTGGCAGGGGGGGGCTATGGAAATATTTAGAGTGAAAAATCTTACGGTCACTCGAGGCGCGTGCGTAATAAATTGTTGGGAACGCCTCATTAGTATGCCTCGTTAATGATCGCTGAAATTTTAATAAAAACAATGGGTGGTGGGGGGGGGGGTTGATAAGGCCTATAAAATGCTTACGCAATGTTCATATTAACAAGATCGAGTTTTATAACGTCCAGGTAAAAACACTGCGTATTCGTGCGTGTTTACGAGTGTATGTGTATGTGTAGCTAGTTGCCCGTAGCTCTCTCTCGCTCGTTTCTAATAAATTAATTAAAGAAATAGAGTCGGAGCGGGAAAAAAATATTTCAGCGGCATTGTTAAATTACGAACAATACATATTGAAAGCAATCGCATGTATTTTACAGGCCATTTGTTACTCTCCTCCTCTCGCATGCGTCCTATAGCCCGTATATATATGCATATACACCAAGAGAGAGACACGCGCTTGTATATAGCTTAGGCAGAGAGCGGATCCTACAGCTGGATATTTCCTCAGCAGCCCATAAATTGCGGCTCAATTGTATTTTCGCTATATGTATATATATATATATATATATATATATATATA